>MJUU01063989.1:183667-218771 GCA_002080025.1 Modiolus philippinarum
CATTTTTCTTAGCAACTACACATGACCGCCATTTGATATTTGGTATGATGCTTCAGTGTGGGGTCCTATACTGCACCTCCCCTTTTTTGGCCATATTGAATGACCTCTTCCTGTTTACTGACTTTGTGCCTTTTTTCACTTTCATTTTCAAAACTGTCTTTTTCGTCACATTTTTCTCAGCAACCCCACATCTTTATGTCCTGCATCCTTCTTAGATTTTATTTTCATCTTATTTTTTTGGTATGGTGCTTCAGTATGTAGTCCTATACTGCATCTCCCCTTTTCAGCCATATGAAATCACCACTTCCTGTTTACTAACTTTGTGCGTTTTTTACTTTTCATTTTCAATATAGGACTTTTTAGTCACACTTGTACTGTGTCCACACCTGTATTGTGTCCACACACACTTAATTTTGCACTTGCCATATTGATTCAGGGTTCAATGAGCGGGGGTATAACTGGCTGCCATTCAGCGACAGCTCTTGTTTTGATTGGATAGCATCAAAATGTTAAGGTGGTAAACTCCATGATTTATCGCAATGTCATGATGCAGACGGACACCAAACTTCCAGTAATTTTTAAGCTCAAATCAAAATTTTCCTACAGGATTTGTATTAGAATAAAGATTATTACATTGTATTGTAGGATATTTTACTGCAGCAAATAAATGTTTTTCCCAGCTACACATACATTACTCCATTTACACACAGGGACTTGCTCCCGGTCTAGAAAAAAAATTACTATCCAACATGAATCTCGGAGAAAAAAACACAAGGGAAATCCTATGTCCGGTACCCCGCTCGCTTCGTTTAAATTTTTTCTAAATAAAACAAACAAAACCTACCTTCATGCTTTTTACGTTCTCTTCCTGAATAATTTTCCGAACAGAAAACACAGTGTTTACCTCATGATAGCTCTGCTTCATTCCTATATCTCGATTTGTTTAAAATTTAAATCCTTCACGCGGAAGCTCACGGGACCTTTTCATTCGGTCGACGTAATATGCCTATGTATCGAATGCTATTTTCCAGCAATATATTTATTTTTAGCAAACAGATTGATTGAAAGGTTGAAATGGATGAAGTACAGGCAAAAGCGTTGCGATTCGCCGAAAATGGTCACAATCACAATTTCACATATCGACTTAGGAAAAAAATCGTTCTATCCCGCCTTTATTACTGTATCGGCGTTATCTTCAACGGAATGAAAAGGTCCCGAAAGCTTCCGCGTGAGAACGTAAAAAGCATGAAGGTAGGTTTTGTTTGTTTTATTTAGAAAAAATTTAAACGAAGCGAGCGGGGTACCGGACATAGGATTTCCCTTGTGTTTTTTTCTCCGAGATTCATGTTGGATAGTAATTTTTTTTCTAGACCGGGAGCAAGTCCCTGTGTGTAAATGGAGTAATGTATGTGTAGCTGGGAAAAACATTTATTTGCTGCAGTAAAATATCCTACAATACAATGTAATAATCTTTATTCTAATACAAATCCTGTAGGAAAATTTTGATTTGAGCTTAAAAATTACTGGAAGTTTGGTGTCCGTCTGCATCATGACATTGCGATAAATCATGGAGTTTACCACCTTAACATTTTGATGCTATCCAATCAAAACAAGAGCTGTCGCTGAATGGCAGCCAGTTATACCCCCGCTCATTGAACCCTGAATCAATATGGCAAGTGCAAAATTAAGTGTGTGTGGACACAATACAGGTGTGGACACAGTACAAGTGTGACTAAAAAGTCCTATATTGAAAATGAAAAGTAAAAAACGCACAAAGTTAGTAAACAGGAAGTGGTGATTTCATATGGCTGAAAAGGGGAGATGCAGTATAGGACTACATACTGAAGCACCATACCAAAAAAATAAGATGAAAATAAAATCTAAGAAGGATGCAGGACATAAAGATGTGGGGTTGCTGAGAAAAATGTGACGAAAAAGACAGTTTTGAAAATGAAAGTGAAAAAAGGCACAAAGTCAGTAAACAGGAAGAGGTCATTCAATATGGCCAAAAAAGGGGAGGTGCAGTATAGGACCCCACACTGAAGCATCATACCAAATATCAAATGGCGGTCATGTGTAGTTGCTAAGAAAAATGCAACTAAAAAGTCACAATTTTGACAAATGAAAGTAAACAAGGCACAAAGTTGGTAAACAGGAAGTGGTCATTCATATGGCGGAAAAATGGAGGCGCATTACAGGACCTCATAATGAAGCACCATACCAAATATTGAGTGGCTGTCATCTGTAGTTGCTGAGAAAAATGTGACAAAAAAGTCACGATTTTGAAAATGAAAGTATAAAAGGCACAAAGTCGGTAAACAGGAAGTGGTCATTCAATATGGCCAAAAAGGGGAGGCGCAGTATAGGACCCCATACTGAAGCACCATACCAAATATCAAATGGCTGTCATGTGTGGTTGCTGAGAAAAGTGTGACGAAAAAGTCTGATTTAGGAAATGAAAAGTAAAAAACGAACTAAGTCAGCAAACAGGAAGTTGTCATTCAATATGGCCGGAAAGGGTAAGTGCAGTATAGAAACCCATACTGAAGCACCATACCAAATATCAAGTGGCTGTGATATCCAGTTGCAGAGAAAAATGTGACGAAAATAAAGTGTGACAGAAGGACGGACGGAAAAAGGTGAAACAGTATACCCCCCTCCTTCAGAGCGGGGGTATAATTAAGTTACTGTCAAACAGGAAGTAGATGAGTTATGGACTTGAAAAGTGGAGACTTGATAAAACTAATCATACTAAAGCTTCAGACCAAATATCAAATCATTACTACATACACAAGCTGAGAAATCCTTGAAAAATTTCAATAAATAGCTATAATGGGAAAAAATCAGTTATTGTCAAACAGGAAATAGATGAGTTATGGACTTGAATTTGGGAGACATCATACAACTCATCATACTAAAGCTTCAGACCAAATTTCAAATCATTACTACATACACAAGTTGAGAAATCCTTGACGAAAAATTTCAATATATAGCTATAATGGAAAAAAATCAAAATTATCGTCAAACAGGAAGTAGGTGAGTTAAGGACTTGAAATGGGAGACACAATACAACTCATCATACTAAAGCTTCAGGCCAAATATCAAATCATTACTACTTACACAAGCTGAGAGATCCTTGATGAAAAATTTCAATATATAGCCATAAGTGGAAAAAATAAAAGTTATAGTCAAACAGGAGGTAGATGAGTTACGGCCTTGAAATGGGGAGACATCATACAATTCATCATACTTAAGCTTCAGACCAAATATCAAATCATTACTACATACACAAGCTGAGAAATCCTTGACAAAAAATTTCAATANAGTTAAGGACTTGAAATGGGGAGACACTATACAACTCATCATACTTTAGCTTCAGACCGAATATCAAATCATTACTACATACACAAGCTGAGAAATCCTTGGCGAAAAATTTCAATATATAGCCATAATTGGAAAAAATCAAAGTTATCGTCAAACATGAAGTAGATGAGTTACGGACTTGAAATGGGAAGACACTATACAACTCATCATATTTAAGCTTCAGTCCGAATATCAAATCATTAATAAATACACAAGCTGAGAAATCCTTGACAAAAGATGTTCCGGACGGACAGACAGACGGACGGACGGACAAGGGTAAAACAGTATACCCCCCTCTCCTACGGAGCGGGGGTATAATTAGCATTACATACAAAAGTTGGAAGGCATCTTGGTAAAACTGTGATAAATTGTGTCGTATACAGGAGACTTTGACTTAAAAAGACACAAAGAAAAAGGTATAAAAACTTTATTCATGATAGGTCCTTTTCAAATGTGCTGTCTGACTCCCTTTACATTTATCTTTGGAAATATCCTATCCAGTTTCTACAGAATGGCTCTATGACAAAGTCAAGAAAAACACCCCCTTTTATCAGCAGGTAGAACAAGTAGATTCAGGGGTTTCAGCATTACATGTCCTATAGAGCAGAATTTTTTTCTGATCAGGAGAAAATGTCAACCTTGCTTGTTTAATCAGGATAATTTTTTTTTAATCATATTTCAAATTCAATTGAATTACAATTCTACAAGGATTGATTGAATATTTCAGCCATATCAAGATAAGAACAAGTTTGTCAATAAATAATCACTTTAGGGTATGGAAAGGGCCATGGGATGGGAAATTCTGATTGTCACTGGAAAAGTAGGTTGAAATCAAAAGGGGTGGGGAATTAAACCTTGTAGCCTACCACCTATGGACCACTCAAAAAAGAGCTTGCTACACGGGTTCTGTAAGGTGCAGGAACATAGCATTTCTTCTAACATGTGGACCTGAGTTTACATCCCATCAAAAAGATGGGTTGTGTATTTATTTATTCCACGCAACCACAGACATCCAATCTTGGAGGGGTTGTACCCAGCCTCGAATAATGGGTCATATTTCTATATCCCAGGGTTCCATTGGGGTCAGCCAGGTACCCCACAGGCCAGAGATACTAGGTTCTATTTCTATACCCCCCGGTTCTCTCTGGGGGCAATTCTACAAGGAACAGCAGTATACATTCAAGTCTCACATTCCACTCAAAAATAGCATGTTTACATTAACTCCTTAAGGAGTGAAACAGGGTAGTCAACAGGGTAAATGTCTCCTCAGTAGTCACCCTTCACGTGAGAAATGATAAGTCCAAATATGTCTAATAAGATAACTTTATTAAGAGTATACTTGTAATACTGAAATCTTACTTCAAACTTTGTTCTGCCGTATTAGCAGCTGTAGTTAATTGTTCTGATGAATATTTTGTTCTCTCTCTGATCTCCGCTAATCCATGGTCACCAGATCTGAGTAAATCATTTTCTCCACGTAATGCAGTCATTTGTTTCTGCAACAAACAAGGTCTGTTTAAATAATATTTTAATTCCTTTATAAAAGTGGTCAATTCAAATGAAGTTATCGTGGTTTTGTTAAATCCATGGAAGTGAAATAAGCAACATCTGCTTTACTTTGTCAAGTTTGGAGATCGTCAACATCTTTCTTTTTTTTGTTCAAATACAGACGATTTTCTTTGGATAATGTTTTGGTGAATTCTTCATATATTTTCATGAAATATATATTACTTGTCTGCTGGTCTAGTTTACAAGCAGAGATGTGCCAAATTACTAGTATACCACATTACACTTTTTTATCTGTTCCTTGGCATAATTGGTCAATACTAGTGTTTCCGCTATTTTAACAAGTTACATATATTATCCATTGTAATTAATTAAATATATTGTTACAGCCAATTTTTCTTTTACAAATTCATTTTTATCAATGGCTTAAGCATGTAAAATACATTATTCTGAATTCTTCCTTCAAAGTTTTTTGCAATCCAATCAATACTAGTACATTTAAATGTCCTCCAAAGAAGATGATACTTAGAGTTGACAGACAGATCATATCTACATAATACCACGGTTCATACCTTGGTACTGGACTAAATACCGAGGTATTTCATTTTTTAGAAGAACCAAGCACTAGATCTTTCCATATTTATTCACTCTATATGACTGCAGGGTAGCTGTTTCAACATAAAAAACATAACCCTATATCTCCTTTTTGTTACCAATTTATTCTGGACAAAATTTCACCACAATCAGTCAGTATCAATGTTGAACGGATAAGATTTTGTCTATACTGACTCCAATGAGATACCATTTACCTGCAAACTTTTGACTTCAGATTGGAGTTTTGTGACTGTGTTTTCTGCCTGAACTGCTCTTTTCTGAAAAAAAAAGAAATAGGAAAATTGCAAAATTGATGGATAAATAAGATGTTTTTTTAAAAATTTAAATGTATATAATCTATATGAAAGAAACATATCACATATTTTCATATGCAATAACTGTAATGTTTGTCTTCCATATCACTGCTTTGGGCAAATAAACCATTATCATGCACTGGTGCACACAATTTGATGAAGTCATAGCAAAGTGACTTTATTATATATGTTCAATGTATGTGTGATAATATAGGGTTATTGCATGAATATTGGAGAATATTGTCCTGAGTAGAATTTTATATTGCACGAGCTTGCAAGTGCTATATATATTCCACGAGGGATAATATTTCCCAATATTCATGCAATATCTCTTTCATTGTATAGTGATGTTAATTTCTGTTAATAATTTTGTATTTTTGTTGTTGATGAAGTTGTGAAATTTAAGTGAATACATCCTATTGCACTAGTGCAATACAGAAACTTATTGCATGCTTACTTCTGGTTGCTTTCTTCGGGAAATGGTGCTACCAGTACACAATCAAAACGTATTCCAATAAAAGGCTTATGCAACTAAAATTGTCCCTGATAAAGTAAATGTTCATTTACTTGATAAATTTAAAGCCTATGTCATATGTAACAGATGTGATAGAGATTCGAAGAAAAAAGAATGATGATCAACTGGTTTCACTCTTTCTCATGTTTTTCTAATTATTGTTAAATTTTCTGTTTATTTAGTAGACACCATTTTTTCCCCTTTTTTGTTGTTGAAGGTAAGCTAGCCTGTTATTTTTTGGTTTAAAATATGTGACTTATACATGTAAATCATTACATGTCATTTCCCATAACATCTCTTGTATTAACCCTTTACCCATATCTGATCTCAGGCTATTGCCCTCTGGCTTCATATGGTAGTCTAGGGCTAATAGCAGGGGCAACATGGAAAATGGTAATATTACATCATAACAACGGTTTATACTTGGAGTCAACTGAAAAATACAACTGTGACTGCAAAACCACCTGACTAAAACCCATACAATAAAATTCAAATTCAAACTTCATTTTGCTGGGACCATCTACAAAACAGTTTGACTTAGTTTTGGTTCGTAAAGACCAAAAAAATCAGAGGAGCTAATCAACACAGGGTCCAATGTTAAGCTATGTTCTCAGGAAATGGCCATCTTATATGAAAAAGGCAGACCTCCCAATATTTTTTTAAGATCATCTAAGACCATAGTCCATTGTAACTACACTTAATTCTAATTGAACTAGTAGTTTCAGACAAGAGCTTAGAGTATGTTTCCTTAGGTACAATGTTAAACTTTTACAGTTGATTTCCCTTTCATATGAGATACCATGGAAAGGGGAGCTTAAAAAGGGATGTTACTATGTCAAATTTGGATATGATATGCAATCATATGAAATTTCATTGCAATCCCATGGAAGCTGTAGATTTAGAAAATATTAACAAGACCTTTTAATGGACAAAAAGACAGATAGAAAAACACTCCTCCTAACTGAGGTATGAAATTTAACAACAAACATACAGTAGTGATTGTAAGATTAGCTTCAATCTGTTGGACCATGTTTTCCAGGGCAGCATTTTCTTCTGCTTCTTTTTTCTGGATGTCTTCCATATTTTTCTTCATTTTATGACATCTGTACAAATAAAGATCACTTTTACTTTGATTTCAAAATGATATTCAGTCAAACATTGATGGCTCGATAACCCAAGGGACTGATGAAAACAGTTCTAGCTATTGAAGTTGTATTATGTTTAAACTTGAACAAAGGGACCAGAAAATGGGTTTGAGACATCAATGGTGTTCAACCTATTGCAATGTGAGCCATCAAAGTTCTACTGTTTATCAATGTTTGTATACAAACAATGCATCTTAAGTCAGAATCTTTGTCATTAAATGTTTGCGCATGAATGGTGCAGAAAATGTATTGGATTTTCAGCCATTTCCAAATTTTTTGAATTTTTCATGTTTTTTTTATTTTATCATTCACAAAAATTGAAATTATCAAACTGATGGCTTAGTAAAACATTTTTTTTAATTACCTCCCTTGTTTTCATTTTCATTTAAAAATATTTTAAAATACAAATTACATTCTAACTTTTACATGCAAACTACATGACATTAAAAATGACCCACGTCATAGCATAATTTTTTCTCTTTTATAAAGAATCATATTCTCAGTATAGTGGTGATTTGATTTATCTCTGAGTTAAAGTCATATGATACATTCATCATTTATGATTTACCTCTAAAATGTGATATATATAGATTACACCACAAGATCCCGTTCATTACCATATTTTATCAACTAGAGATACTAAAGTAGTTAAATTGTGGGTATTTTAAAATTTTACTATCGAGAGGGGATAAAATATAGTAATAATTGGGACAAAGTGGTGTTATCTTTTCCTCTTATGATAAATGATAAATACTGAGAATTGTGTTCCCAATAGATTTGGTAGGAAATAGCATGGGGCTTTTCTCAACATAACTTGAGTATGAAAATTTATCTAACGGGTCTAAACCGGTTTAAACTTGACATTTCATTAGAGAAAAGAAATTGTATTTATTTTTTTTTAATATATACTCTTATACTGGACCATTTCATTTAATATCTGATAATGGGGGGTGGAAGGCACTTTCTGAGGGGTCAAAAATTGCTTCATTTCTGAGGGGTCATTTTTGTCTTTTCTTTCTGAGGGGTGTTAAAATATTAAATATTTCTGATGGGGTCAAAACTGTTTCGTTTCTGAAGGGTAGTTTTTCTCTCTGCTTATGAGGGGTGTTAAAGTATTAAAATATTTCTGATGGGTCAAATTTGCTTCATTTCTTACTATTTGATTTTCTCTCTCCATTCTGAGATATTTGAAAAGTTAATATGAGAAGCTATGGAAGTCAATCTTTGAATATAATTGATTGATTTTCTGTGTTTCTGTGCTATATGATGCAAGTATTCAATATTCTTGGGGGTGGAAGGTAATTTCTGAGGGCTGATTCATAAACAGGTACATAAATTGCCGAGCAACGCGAGAAGAAGTATGGCCATTTAGCTGTTAATTTTGTTCCTTTCAAAATATGCTCAAATATTGTCGAAGATAATGTAAGACGGTATTTGGTACATGTACTTCCTAGAAATAAAATTAAGAAAACTAACACAAGAATTATTACTTTTTTTGGAAAACACATTAAATGTGGATTTTTGTTGTGTGTGTATAAAATTAATATATATACATTAGGAATTAACACAGTTGTAACTAATTTTGGAACATTTTCAGGGGCTTACAAAGATTTTGGAAAGGAGGAAAATTTAAGAGAATGTTTATGGAAAATTTTTTTTTTTAATTAAAAATCAAATAACTATTTCATTTTCAGGTGTATATGGTAAAGTTGTGTTTAAATGGTAGCTTAAGGATTTTGGCTGGTCAATATTTGAAAATAAATAGGATTTCAGATATAATTGTGCAGTTATGCGGATGTAAACTTGGATTCTATTGGCTGATTAACCACCTGCTAAATAACCATGTCCGCCATACACAACAAGAAAATCAATAATCGTGATAATGTAGTGTTTCACATTAACAAACATGCAGTAAGCATAGAAAAATAAACACATCGACATTAAACATAGTTTACTTCTACGTAATGTAACAGTAATTTCAGCCTGAAAATTAAAATACGAAAAACATCTATATTTGGAATAACATGTAAATTATATGAAATGTTTTAGCTGCGTTCATTTCCAAAGGTTTCCGCTCAGTGTATTTCGAAAACGTCATTTTGCTGGTACAATCTTTATACAACTTGAAAAATCAATAAATCACTCGGTTGTGTATTGTTCATGTTACGCTGTCAGTTGGTATAGTGTTTATTTTTAGAATCGTGTAGTTAAATGTAGGTCATTTTGTAATTATTGTTTTCGTAGTTTATTGTAAACTGTGGTTAGCATAACCGCACAAAAATGTTATCATGCATTGAACCAACTAACATGATTATTTAGATAGTGTCGAAAATGGCTGAACGGTGCGGCTGACGCCTTACCGTTCAACGATTTTCGACACTATCTAAATAATCATGTTAGTTGGTTCAATGCATGCTAACTTATAATGTTTTGTTTTTTTTTGTTTTTTGTTTGTTAGAAAACCAGGAGTTTCCCATGAAGGGATGTGATGAAATAAATAGGATTTAGGAAATTTTGTCAGAATGCTCCTAAAGATGTATAAAATGAAATTATAAAAGGAAAGGAGTATCCATGGTAAGGACCTTTTTTGATCCCCACATATAAGCTAAATTAAGAAGGCAGGTGTAAGTGTACCTTATTATGGTATATTAATTTTAAAACATTGTTTACTGTGAAAGTATTTATTGTTCGTTGGGTTCAAATTTTCGTGGATTTCGAGATGCAAAGATCACAAAGAAATGAATTTCTTCCATAAGGGTTGAATGTATGGAATTTGAAACCACGAATTTATGTACCCACGAAACACTGATATTTAAGAAAACCTAGAAAATTGATGTCCACGAAGAAAAAAACTTCAACAGTACTTGCTAATCCATAGATTTATAATACATAGATGAACAACGCAGGGCACTTCAAAGGTTCTATGTGTGTTGCCGAAAATATCTCAAGTATTTTCTAATTAATCCTAATTTGGAAGTCCTACAATGTGGTCACACTGTTGACAGTCAGTCTGATATAGTGCAGAAAATAGACTAAAATATGACTGTAAACTGAGACATATAAGACAAGAGATTGACAACTCTACTAAACACAACAAACATAATACAGCCTCATCAGAACTTCTTAAACTACAATAATTTAGCAGACATATTTCTGAACCCAAAAGTGAAATGTTTTTCTTTAATGTTTTTTTAGTGTAGTTTAAAAATTTGAAATGAAAATATTGATCAACAAAAAACATACTGACAAATAAAGTGGAGACTTCACATGGAAATCTGACATGTCGGTAAACACTAAAATCATGATGTGCCTTTTTGACTTTTGAAACTCCTCTTCCATTCCCTTGGTAACAACTCTCTATATATGAACACTGGAAAGTTTTTTTCCCCATGTTTGTGTAGTATAGGCATGATAGGTAGTTTTATTATCCCCGCACTTTCGAATGAAAGTTTGGGGATATTGTCGTTTGCCTCGTCCGTCCGTCCATCACAGATCCTTGCGACGCGAACTCCTCCTACATTTTTGGATTAAGGGTTTTAATTTTGTTATAGAACTGTTGCATATATAATGCAGATACGCAATAAGCTTTCGGATTTTTGATATTGGTCTTGGTGCAAACAAGAGGCCCCAAGATGTCCATTTTGACACATGTGGCATGCGACGCGAACTCCTCCTAATTTTTGGATTTAGGGTTTTAATTTTGTTGTAGAATTGTTGCATATGGTCTGTAGATGCGCAATAAGCTTTCGGATTTTTGATATTTATCTTGATGCAAACAAGAGGCCCCAAGATGTCGATTTGACAAAGACCATAAAATGTGGATTGTGATACATATGGCATGCAATGCAAACTCATCCTATATTTTTGAATTTATGGATTTAATTTTGTTGCAGAATTGTTGCATATTGTCTGTAGATGCACAATAAGCTTTCAGAATTTTGATTCCAGTTCCAACTTTGGTAAATTTCCTGAAAATGTCAAAGACTGATATTTTTGGACATTTTGGCATATAATCTTATATTTTGGCAAGTATATATTTGGAAAAAAATTAAAATTTGGAAATCATAGAATTAGAAAATGTGATTCCAATTTTGGTAAATATCCTGAAAGTCTCAAAGACCACTTATTTTTTGGAATGCTAACTAGCAACCATACCTTAAGCATTTGTTTTGATAAGGTTAATGATTTTCAACAATTGGATTTCAAAAATATTTGATTCCAATTTTGGGAAATTCCCTGAAAGTGTCAAAGACCACTTATTTTTTTGAATTCTACCTAGCAACAATACTGTTAGGATTTGCTTCCATTAGGGCAATCATTTTCACCAATTGAATTTCAAAAATATTTGACTCCAATTTTGGTAAATTTCCTGAAAGTGTCAAAGACCACTTATTTTTTGGAATACTACCTAGCAACCAAACTGTTAGGATTTGTTTCCATTAATAGGGCAATCATTTTCACCAATTGAATTTCAAAAATTTCAAAAAGTTCCTGAAAGTCTCAAAGACAACTTATTTTTTGGAATTCTACCCAGTAACCATGCTGTTAGGATATGTTTTGATTAGGGCAGTCATTTTCACCAATTGGATTTCCAAAATTAGTTGATTCCAAATTTGGTAAATTTCCTGAAAGTCTCAAAGACCACTATTTTTTGGAATTCTACATTGAAACCATAGTTAAAAAATTTGTTAGAATTAGAAAATACATTCCACCAATTTGATTTACAAAATATATGATTCCAAGTTCGGTAAAATTCCTGAAAGTCTTAAAGACTACTTATTTTTTGGAATTCTGCCTAACAACCATATATTCTTTAATTCCTTATGGTAAAAAAGAGTGACTGTCATAAAAAATGTTAAGAAAAATTATACCCAGGGTCTATAGCTGTTTTCTGTGTCAAACAGGGGGTGCGGGGATCACTGTCGTTTCCGACAGTCATTACTCTAGTTTATTTATATTAATTTATTTATATCAATAAAATATAAAGTGCTTGAAATAAAAACACACACAACATTATATTTATACCTCTGTGATTCTGTTACTGCCTCTAGTCTAGCTTCCTCTAATTGAGTACGTAAAATGGAATTTTCTTCTCGTAACTAGAATAAAAAGTATATAGAAGGATAAATCTGTCATTTTTAATATGTGCAGAAAGTATTAGCCTGAAACTTTCATGTACATAAAGAACCCCATATTTTTGCAACAATAAAGTAATTTTTTCCTGTGTTCTAGGAAATATAATTGATGGTAAACTGGAGTTGTGTTTAAGGTAGTTGGGGTGTCTAAAACAGAGCATCTTTTTTGCACATCTAAGCAAAAATTCAATGATTCAATGAGAAAGCTGTCTAAATAATTTTGTAAGTCTTAAATACAATAATTTAAATCTAAATGAACTATAAACAGCATCAAGTTTGTTCAAATAATATTACATATTTGTCAAAAAAAATTTTTTTTAAAGTTTTATCAAAGGGAGATAATTCTTTACTTAAATATGAAGGAATAGAAGATAAAATTTTCTAACTTTGTAAAAACAAAATAAGGTAGTTGATCCAAATCTTTTTTTGAATTTGCAAGAAGAATTTAACAAAACACATTTATCATAATTTTTTTAAAAACAAATAGGTTTTTTTTTTACTCTGGGCTCCAAAATTACTTTCCTGAAGTTACCTGTATCTCCCCTCTCTTGAAAAAATAACAATTCTTCATGTTTCATGAAATAACTTTTTCAAAAGGTCTGTGACATATCTTTTTAATGTTTTTTTAAATTTGAAGTTCTTTATTGTACAAATAAATTTTTGGAAAAAATTGTATGTCTGCTTATAAATAAAATATGCCCTTGAACGGTACAGGGCTTTTTTCCCATATAATTATTCCATAGTAAATATATTGGGAAAACAGCAAATCTGATCATAACCAATATTTAGAACTCTGTATCTTTTTTGAAATATCCGTGACCCCCAATTTTGTTTGCATATTTTTATAACATTTCGCTCAAAGTTTATTCGATAAATTTTTAAAAGGTTCTTATTTCATGATCATAAACCAAGACACCCCAACTGCCTTAATTTGTAATAAAAATAATGTATCATCTTTCCTTCTGAACAGAAAAAAATTACTGTAAAGTCTTTTTATTAATAAAATAAATAACTGAATTGTACATTAATGTTTTTTAAATCCCATATTTCAATTTCAGGTGTCAGACAGAAAGTAAAGTATTAATGTACACATGTACAAATATAGCTGGAAAGAACCTTGCTTACTATAAGCAAATGCTATAGTTTTTATAAAAAAAACACTTCACTATATGTAGTGCATATATGTAATCTGATACAAAACATACCCTTCGTAATTCCAATTCATGATCACCATTTACTTCAAAAGTAGAAATTCTATTTTCTGAATGCTCACAATCACTTTTTAAAATTCCATCTGATAGAAAATCTGGAAGACTAGAAGTTCCTCCTGTTGCCATGACAACAGGTTTATCATCATCGTCTGATTGTGAATTGTTACGACTGTCATTATTTGAATTAAATATATTATCACTGGAGAATTCTGGGTCATGTGATTCACGATCATGAGATGTCTGTTTTGCGTTGTGTGATTGACTAGAAATAGCGAAATCTGGAAGATTTAAATCCTGGGCATGCTCACTGAAATGATCTTGCACAAAGTCTGGTAAATCTGAAGCAAAGTCAGGTGTTGCCCTTTTCCCACCAGAATTTTGAGTATTATAGTTTTTAGGACGAGCACCTCCACTAGAAGTTCCTGTTGAACTCCCTGCTAAAAACTTTTTAAAGGAAAATGGATTTCCCTCGCCATTCTTTTTCTTTTTTGTCTTGTTAGTACTAGCTTGAGCTTTTGGTTCTACAAGATAAAAACAAAATACTAGTAAATGTTACAAAGATAAATAAATAAGTAAACATAAAAAGAATTATATTGTAAACAACTTTCACTGTAATGTTTGAAAATGAAATATGTTTCTGTATATTGGGTTATTTCACATCTGCTTTTGCTCCCAATTTCAGAGTGAAAATAGGGAGAACTAGAGCTGTCGCCGAATGGCAGTCAGGTATACCCCCGCTAATTGAACCCTGAATCAATATGGCAAGTGTAAATTTAAGTGTGTGGGGACCCAATACAGTTTTGGAAACAGTACAAATATGGACACAATACAAGTATGGACAAAATGATATACCTACCTTTTTTCTGAAAATATCTCACCTTCATCAAAATCCAAGCAGTGGTTTAGGAGAACATGCGCTGACAAGGATCACCCCACCCCCTTTACACAGAAAATATTCAAAGACAAATTATTTCCCCTTCAAAATTTCAGACAGCAACAATATTACTTCATGCATATCTTCAGGTGGATCACTACAACTGTGTAACATTTCATCAAAATCCAAGCAGCCGCTTAAGAGAACATGCGATGACCAGGTTAGTCCTCCCCCCTTTTTCCAGAAAATATTCAGAGACAAATTATCTCCCCTTCAAAATTTCGGGCACAAACTATATAACTTCATGCATATCTTCAGATGGTGTACTACAACTGTGTAACATTTCATCAAAATCCAAGCAGCCGTTTAGGAGAACATGCGCTGACAAGGTACATGGACGGACGGACAGGGTGATTCCTTTATACCCCCCAAACTTCATTTGCAGGGGGTATAAAAATATTAGCTTTTTTTTGTAATTAACATTTAACTTATATATGCTGGGTCAAAATTTTAAAACAGATTGTCAATAAAGGGCTACGCCGAGCGCAGTATGTCAACCACTGGAATTTGAACAAGTGTAATTGAAAGTGAGTGTGGACATACTAAAGAACTTGACACAATAAGGAGATTGCCCCAGGAATTAGCTGGGCACAAACTACACAAAATGAAAATTAGCCCTTATGACTCCTTATGGTTCCTCTTTGACCCTTTATAGCTCAGAAACTGTTAGAGCTACGCCAAATCCATTGACATACTTCTGAAAGCTTATATCAAGAGGAATCCAAGGAAAAAATCCCATCGAAATCTGATGAAAAATAAAAATTTCAGGTAATCTGCAAATTTGCAGTTTTGCCCCTTTTGAACCCTTATAGCTCGGAAACAGTAAGAACTACGCTAAATATGTTGTCATACTACCAACAGCTTATATCAAGATGAACCCAAAGAAAAAAATCCATCGAAATCAGATGAAAAATTAAAATTTTATGTAATCTGCAAATTATAGTTTTGGTCTCTTAGAACCCCTATATTAGCAGTTCAGTAAGGGCTGCTCCAAATCTGTTGACATACTACCAAAAGCTTATATCAAAAGGAATCCAAAGAAAAAAAATCCCATCAAAATCCGATGAAAAATAAAAATTTAAGGTACATTGTAATCTGCAAATTGGCCGTTTTGGCCCCTTTGACCCCTTTAACTCGGAAACGGTAAGAGCTACGCCATATCCGTTGGCTTACGACCGAAGGCTTATATCAAGTGGAATATAAAGAAAAAAATCCCATTAAAATCCTATGAAAAATAAAAATTTTAGGTAATCTGCAAATTAGCAACTTGGCCTTGTTTGGCCCCTCATGGCTGGGTAAGGAAACAAGTTACCAAAAAACTAAAAGCAGATCTCTGTGTTAATTTTTCATAAGCAATCCATTGAAAAAACTGCATCAAAATAGGACCAAAAAAAACCTTGTTTTTTGGATTCTGCCGTTTTGGGCCCCATTTATCTGGGGAACGGTACATGATACATGAAATCCGTTGGCATACAACTGATTGGAAATTTCCTCAGGAGCACACTGAAAGGAACCCTATCAAAATCCGATAAATAATGAAGATTCTACAGACATACATGTGAAAACACCCAATTTAACATTTTTTGGCCCCTTTTTTAAAAACGATTGGGGCCGAAATGACCAAAACTAAGCCAAGCCTTCCTTTTGTACCAGAGAACATTATATTAAATTTCATAAGGATTGATCTACTGGAACTAAAGTTATTGACCAAAAACTGAAGTGTCTACAGACGACGAAGACGACAACGACAACAACAGCACCATACCAATACACCACCGCAAAAATTTTTGCAGTCATATAATGAAACAAAGCAAAAATTAAACACTCACAGATCAGGATATACAATGGACATAATATACATTCCTAATTTTCTAAAAGACCACAAAACAGTAATGTACAGTACACACAGAGTGTTTCAGTTAAAAAACACTGAGGTCTGACATATTTTACATCGATATTACTGATTATTCGGGTTTAGTATGGTTTTATGCATTTTAAACATTTTTTGAAATTGTGGATTTCCTTTGTTTGGGTTCTAATGCTGTTGATGAGGAAATAATTTCCGAAATGGCCATACAGCTCATTAAAGTTATTGCAGTTGGAGTGATCAAATGTGTTATGGTCTCATGTTTATTATATTAATTACTCCATATCTGTTCGTAAACTGCTTAATTTAAATTCAACATGTTCAATGTCAACAAAAGGAGTGTAATGATTTTGACAATGAGTGGGGTGAATCTGACATTGTTTTGGCAGTTTTTACAACTTCATATTATTAATCTGACATTACAACTGAATATCACATCATTACTGACATAATTACATGAGTGGGGCAATTTTAACAACATATTTTCAGTGGGGTGATATTTCCTTGGGGCGATTTGACATCACATAAACTCCTATGACAGATACCATTAGATAATACAAGAAGCTAACCATATTTCCCACATACACTGTTATCGTAGATGAATGTCTACATTACGGAAAAAGATAGAAATACTGCTGTACAGTTCAACCATTTAACCAACAACTACTTACGTTAACGTCACTGACGTGCGACGACAACAATACAAACTATATACAATGAGTCGGTACTTCACGTTGAATAAGCAATACGATGCAATCTTGTAAGTCGGTGCACCTAAGCATTTACCTTTCGATTCCTGCTGTAACTTTTATCACATTGTTTTTAACTTTCAACAAAATAAATATACATAAACCAACTTTAAAATCATGCAGAATTTCAAACTAGAACTTCAACTTAAATATATGAAAAACAAGCTTAAAATGACCCATCCCCGATATATCGCCATGTTTACATGTCTTGTAAGTCGGCGCAGGGTGAGAATATCAATGTACTAGGAACTCAAAATAAATAATAAGTTTCATTATCTGGTTTTCAGTGGAAGGTGGGAATGTTCAATATTAAAACAAAATAATTTCAACAAAAATAATGAACTTAAACAGCTACAGTAAAGGTCTAAACACCAATAGAACCTATTAACAACAAATATAGCACCCATTTGGTCTTTTTCAGGTCCGGAGAACGCTCAAAAAAGATTTCTTCGTCATCATCGCTATTTGGCTTTAAGTCAGTACAGAAATTGTTATGTACCAATATTTATATTTTAAAAGGAAATCATTTTCTTCATGTGCGCCAACTTATAAGATGCGCCGACTTATGAGACTCGACTGTATTTGTACATGTATATTCTTGCTCAACTTTTTATTAGGAACCCAAGGGGTATACTTGCTGACCATTTGACTTAATTTTCAACCAGCACAATGAATTACACACTCAGAATTCTACTATGCACACAGGCTTATTTCTAAACTATTATGCAAGGCAAATGGTCGAGTAAACATATAAATTTAACTTGAAAATGTTTACCATCTTCAGATATCACTAGAGTTGCGCGTTCTTTCCGTCTGTTTTTCGTTGAAGAATCTCCAATATCTGGGAAAAGTCCTAAACCCTGACCATTGACCATCGAATTTTCATTTTCTTCTGTCTTATCATTTTCTTTTTCTCTTGGGGTAACGAATTTCTTAAAAGAAAAGGGGTTTTCTTCATTTTCGTCTCCACCTTCCGCCATGTTTACTTCCGGGGAGAATGTCAACATCCGGTACGGGGAGAAATCGTTTTATTCTTTTGGCGCGAAATCTTTTTTTCCCGTGCATTTCACAGCGAATACTCATTACTTCTCATGTTTTGGTATATTCTTTTCAGATGTTAAACTCCTCTGGTTTTATCCATTTAAAAACTTTGTTTATTTTGTTTACAAGGTCACAACTTTTATAATGTCAGAGAGGTTCATTTAATCGCCAAATTCGTCAAGATCATGTTGATCAATGAACATGATCTTGATAATTACGTTTTTAAATCCTGATCATGATAATGATCAACTATCATTGCTGGACCCTTGATCATCTCTGATCAAAGATTGCAGTCAAATGTTTATTTATGTTATTAGTATATTACTAATAATGGACTTCTGATATTTTAAGCTAAGAAATCTTGCAGATATTCAAGATATTTTAACTTCACTTTTCAAAAAGATGGGTAGAATTTGAGTTTTCAAAGCCCTACATAGGCATTTTTGAGTAAATTATTGTTGTCTGCCCTTTTCCGGTTGTCTTGATCATAAAAATGTTCTAGTGTGATCTTGCAGAAAAAAGATCATTGCTAATATGAACATGATCTTCATATATCATTTTTGACAGATTTTTTTTTCATTATGTTCATAAAATGAAAAAGAACATGATCAGAATAAAAATGCACCTATATCACATTTATCTCACGGAAATTTTATATTTTTTCAAACCTGGGACTAATATATTAGTTCCAGTTCAAACTGAGGAGAGAAGGTTCAACGGTATTATAACTGTACAGCTCAGATATGCTGTTTTGTTAAACATCCATGTTTTAATATTATTCTTAGAACGTCCGAAGCAAAAATTAAGAAGGTGTACTATTCCAGCTTTCTGTGTGTATACAGTGGTCACGGATATTTTACACGAAACAAGAGTGGACCTTAATAGTCTTGTGATGGTGGTACATATTCACGCTTGACCATACTTTGTATAGAACCCCATACATTTATATGATGTTCTTTTTATTTACTATTATTGTATTTACTTATTTGTCTATGTTTGTCTATGGGCGCTGCCATTTTGGATTCACCAGTCCACTTCCTGTGTCCCGGCCGTTCTCAGGATTGTTCCTGATTCACCGGTCCAGTGACCGGCAGTTGAGATGATTGACAGGAGATTATCAACAAGTTAGTTGAAAAGGTATTTAACAGGAATTTAAACACCACCATTGCACTCCCGTAAACTGATTGTAATTTGTAACTTGTTATATCTTATTTGTACAAACAAATATTAAATTATTGAACTTGAAACGAGTTACGTTTCATTCCGGCCAAGAATCTCGGAACTCGGGAATAGTCATTCCCATGACAGTCTGAAAGATGTCTCGCCCGTCCCTGCTTGGTCGCTAAAACAGTCATGTACTACTAAAGAGCAACCTACAAGCTTAATATTAATACCATACCACTTACAGTGATTGAGAAACTATTCTAATCGGAAACACTTAACTTTGTTCACTAGACCATGAAATTGAGGTCAAGGTCAAAAGCCAAAAGGCAGACTGACATGTACTAACCAAGACCAAGCTATATACCAATATCATTGACCTATAGCTTGTAGTTATTGAGAAACAGACTTGAGCAAAAAATTTAAACTGGTCATTGGACCGTGAAATTGAGATCAAGGTCAAAAGCCATATGGCAGACTGACATGTACTAACCAAGACCAAGCTATAAACCAAATATCGTTGACTTCTAGCTTGTAGTTATTGAGAAATGGACTTAAGCAAAAAACTTAACCTGGTCACTGGACCGCGAAATATAGGTCAAGGTCACATGATTTTGGGTCCGACAGATAGGGTTCGCCGTAAGCTACCTATGGACCAAATATAAAGTTCTTACATCAAAGGCTTCTATATAATAACTTCGAGTTTACGCCGCCGTCGCCGTCATACTTTCACGCCTATGTCTTGCTTTCCGCGACTTTCGTCGCGGGCGAGACAAAAATCATAGCCTATCATATTTCATGCACTCAACGAAATTTTCATTACATAGAAAATTGGCATTTTCCATCAATTTCTAGCAGAGATGTACTCTCTGTTTCTAATATATAGTATAATAGTATTAATATATCCAGAGACATATAGATATCTATATGTCTCTGATATATCACAACTTAGCATAAAAATAGAGCAAATGGCTTAAGTTAAATTCCCGAATTAAAAAGGAAAAGAGGAGTAAATAATATCATCTAGCCTAAGTCAGAGTGACCTTTTCCTTCCATTTAATTTCCATCGCCCGCCTTTATTTTAAAGTACGACAGTGACCGAGAGCAAAAGTTCTGATACCGTCGGGTAGGACGTGGCGCTTGTCGTCTTTGACTGAGATCGCAACCTTGTTGATCTCCTCGCTAGGAAGTCAATGAAGGTGGTTGTGGATGATGTTCACCTGCTTGCAGATGTACTGCTTGGTGTCAAAGTATCGATTGTAGTTGTCAAAAGTTAATGCTGCGCTTGACGACACTCTTCATGACTCCCTTCACATTCTTAGTGGTTTTACTGTCATCTACCTTGAAGGCGTATATATAGCTTCGCCCGAACCCCACGAACTCAGTCATGGCTTTGCCACCGCACTCGTCCTTTAACTTTCAGAGGATGTTCTTGTTGTCTCCGAAGATGAGGGTTGCTTTACGGGATAGTTTGAGGTATCGAATTTTTCTGGACGTGTTGCGTGATTTCATTGTAAAATCTTCGGTGAGGATTCCACAGAACAGGCTGTCGGTATCGGTAAAGGGTAGCCGGATGTTTTCACCATACATCCTCATCACTTATCCATGGTGACAAAATGTACATCAGAATATTTGAGATTTCAAAGACGCAGGCTACTAAATTAGTAGACTGGCTTTTCAAACTTGAACTTGGTTTTATTCACTTGGACGGTTGCGAGATTGTCGTCGAAGAAGGCACTGCGATCAAATTTAGCATTTGCCACTAGCTTCAGCGCCTGTTTTCGTTAGTGACCAGTTTGAAAACGAGCCGCTTCCTGATTTTTTGCATGATCTTTCCGAAGACTGAGTTGATCATGAGCTTAAGGTGTTCAGACCGACTCAAATGTTTGAGCCATACCAAATGACCTGGTGGCATTTTGCGAGTCTCGTGCCCATCTCCTAGTACAGTTTTGTATTTTCCTGTAGTGGAGAGTTTACGTTTCACGCTTGTTGATATAAGGTACTAGCTTGCGCACTTTTATCTCCACATCTTCCGGTGCAAGTGGATAGTCATTGCTAGTTTCTTCGGGGTATTCCAAGTCACATTCCACCATGGCACCATATTTACGGTCATCGAATTACTCTTAAATGGTCTCTTTCTCATATGGATCTTTCTTGTTGGTAAGGGGTTGACAAAAAAACCCAACCGTAGAGCTATCGGAGTTGTGAATGTGAGGATTGTTGGTCGTACCATGTCGATGGCTACACATCCTCTGGTTGCACGTGCAAACGTCATCGAAATGTCTGGATCATGTAACATCTTCAATCTGACCACGGTGGTTTGAGGACACCATTATAGGCCAGACCAGGAATGTAAAGTGGTATCCAAGGCCAAGCCTAGTTTTCCGTACTCATCTCAATTGTTCAAAGTCCTTGCCACATCACTGTTGAAGACGCTTTGGGTGTTTGCAGTTCCGTCGCTGATATCATTATCAAAATGTAGAAGAACTCCGGAGGTAGTACGCGTGTTTCGTCCAACTTTTCAGATAAATCTACCGTATAAGTAATCATAGGAATACATCGCTTTCTGATTATCAGTTCGTATCGATCACCAAATCTCGTCTATGTCGATTTGAATTTATGATGTGTAAGATTCTTAGCCAAGTTTTCAAGGAAGCTCATCGAGTTGATAAAACGACTAATCTTCAAGTCCCCATCCACCTTATTGGAGAAGCTGGTGTGATTTTCGTCTGTGTAATGGGATGAAGGTGATCTTTTCATTGTCAAATTCTATTTTCCTCATGAGCAGATGAGCATCATACATACTGAGATTGTATGGAGACGATGGGTATATACCTCGGGAGCTGGCAATATAAGTTGCACATCGCAAATGTGACAGTGTTTGCTTGCCCCGAAGCTTTCCTTGTCTTCATCGATCACCACAATGGCGTTGTTTTCCTTGTAGAACTTTTGTGAATGCCCTCACTTCGTCCCGCGTATATGATGAATTTGACCCTCATCAATTTTTGCGGCTATAGAACCTAATGAAGGTTTCCATCGTCCGGCATCTCGATTCTTGCCGCGTCCATCTAACCTCAGGATGTCATGCCTGGAGAAGTGAGACACACACCAACAGAAGAGTTCATGACCGGGCTTTATGATTTGTGAGCTCATGAGTCGTGATATTCTGTAAACCTGACAGTAATGTTGCTATACCTGGACATCCTCATCTTCATCCTCATCTTTCTTCACGCCATCGTTGACAGAGGTGTTCATAGGGAAAATGAAAGGATATGGAGTGAATGTACATGTGACAAAAATGCACACGATGCACAGGGTGTTCATGTTGATTTCTATGCTGTGTTTCTAAAATTTGTCAATCGTTTTGAGTTGATACCAGCAAATTTGAGTTCACCATCCCATTTCTACTATTGGATGATTCTGTAAGCATGATTCATATCAACTTCATCATGATGCAGGGCTGTCATCGATCATCCTCGTTTCTGGCATTGACAATCGACTTCCTTTTAGCAAGCACTGATTGAGTTGTAATGCAGAGACTTCCTTTTAGCGGTTTGAATTTGTCCAAGTGGAGTTTTAGCATTTTTAAGTGCCAAAGTGTCAACCAACTACTTTCATGGTTGTACTAAGCCATGCTATCTTTGTCCTTCTCCATTATCGACGCGATCTCAACCTCAAGATTTCTTAACTTGGTGAGGGTTGCAAGGGCTGATATGAAGTAGGGGATAACAAGTATTTGTTTCTCCGGTCGCTGGGTTCGTTTCCAATTCCACTTGCAACACATCTGGTGCATCTGAAATTTTGTAGGGATGGTGCTTTGACTAATCTTGAAAAAAAAACGTTACCATGTCATGTTGTTTCAAAGGTTTGATGACTGCTGTTCCAAATACACTATTCAGTGCTTGGCACCCATCAATGATTTTGAACCTGTCTTCAATCGGAGCATATTCGATACCCTTTCTAACCAGCTGGAGCTTTGTGTTTTAGCAGTACTGTTGCGTCTCGGGGTAGTGGGTTAGGGTAATATTTTTGTTCTCACGACAGAAATCCTGGATTTGATTCATGTTATCATTCTTGAATTCAGACCAATCTGTGACGCCATGTCAAATCTAGCACGTCTTCCTTTTTAGGTGTTCACCTTATGAATACCACTGTTTGCGAAGACCCATGTTCATTATTTACTAAGAGCATAACTAGAATACTGTCCCTTTTACACTTCGTCGTCAGGGTTGCGGATGCCATGCAGGATTTGCCTTGAGAAGTGGCGGTGGTGTAGAATCGACCTTTTCACACTACTGTTCGTTCCCTGTCGGAATGTTTCCTATTACCCACAAACATATCCTGAATTTGTGCCGTTGCAAATGTGGTGCTCAAATGTTTGCATATTGACCTTGACGACCTCAAAAGAAACTTACATTTACATCTTCCGTCGGAGTCACAGCCACCACAACTATAGTGTATTTCGAAAGCAGTTCTAGCCTTCAGTGTTTACATCCATGCTTTCCCGATGGAGACACATCATGCAAATAACATCTTCAACCTAAGAAAGGTTTCAAAGGTCGTAGCGGTCGGTTTACTGTACAGACAGCTCTTGGACGTCAGTGTTCATATCATCCCTTTGAAGATTAATTCACAAGATACCTCAAAACGTCTAACTTTCATCGAGACCACTGACCCCAAACAGAGCATTTGCTTGTTACTGAGGACAAAAAACGGACCTTTCAAGTCACCAATATGCAGCATCGACTTAGGGTGGCAGCTAGCTTCCCAGATCTCTCAAAGGATCGAAGAATTGTCTGTACCTGTGCCAGCGCTTCTCCCGCCTACGATCCGCTACCTATCGATTTAGCCTCAGGTATCAACCTTTGTCTGATGGCGACCCAATATCTATAGCTCAGCATAACTCCGAAGGCTGACCACACACTTGGACTGAGATCGTTGAATGACACCATCATGATTGGGAATAGCCTGTCGAATTCGATGGCAATGTCATGTTCGTGGATGGTGTGTACTGAAAAGGAGCAATCGGCCTCTAGAAACTCGTTGTGACGATCTAGGGGCTCTGATTCGTTCGACCCAAAGACCGGGTGACCTATTGCGACATAATGCAAACATCTGGTGCCATATAGCAAGATAATTCTGTGTTGCTTAGAAGCACAAAATCAGACAGAAGTTACAAAGTAAGTGAGAACCAAACCGTCAGTCTAAAACAAATAATCTAAAGACAATGCTAACATCGGAAAAACAAAGAAACAGAGACACAACACGAGCACGGCACAGAAATGAAAATGAAGACACACATATACAAAAATGAATAACACGAACCCAACAAAAACCATGTGTGAGATCAGGTGCACCGGTAGAGTAAGCATCTCCTGCTTCTCATAAGACACCCGTCGTGTTGAACATGTCAACTCCGGTAGTAAAGTCAAATCCGGAAGTGGAAAAACAAACTTGAGTGGCAAAGTCAATGTATCGACCACAGGCCCTTGAGTAGCGAATGGGTTGGGTGATGTAAACTCCATATGCCGGTGCTTTTGGAATGCTGCTACAAAGAAAGGGGAAGTTGATAGGAGATCGTGTAGGAAATATATAAGAAAGACAAGTTGGAAGTGGGTTGCCGGTGATTTTTTGGCCAAAAGACCTTTATCCTGTGCTGGATCGCTCAGATCTATGTGCCACCGGGAACAACGGAAATAGTAGATAATAGTAGATAATATCGGACCTTGAAACATCTAGATCACATCATCCAAAGAGAGTGCATGAAGTTGCGCCGTTAACTGCAATGAACACTAGTAAACAATGAAGACCAATGAAACGATATGGTGTTCGACTAAGGTTACGACGTACATATTTGGTAGGTGGTCGAGGGTAGTTTGAAAGTAACGCCAAATTGCTTGGATCACCGCCACCGCAAACGCATAAGAAGAAGCCGTGAACGTTGCCATCAATGCATCCCTAAAAAGAGATGAGAATGGAAGCTTAAAGACAAAGACAAAGCAAAGCGCTGCAGCAAGGCCACGCACGACTCCAAATCAAACGCCAAAGGAACCCACAACAGCAAAGATGGTTGAACAATCTCGTCTCAGGCAGTAGCATACCCATCATTCACGACTTTTGTGCAGTGCTAAACGTAAAAAATATTGAAATGATTGTCATCAGTAGAGGATTTACCTTCGATGAAAGTCTTCAGGATAAGGTCCATAAACATGAATCCAATATCCCCCAGCTCAACAACGCCGTTTAGCCGAAAAAAATATAAATATCGAAACCTAAGATGAGTTCCTTCCTCCCGTCTAGCGCTATCCCTTACTCGAAGACCAGCGTAAGAAGTAGGATGAAACAGCATACGGTGACATGTATCTGGTGACGCTCGTTCACAACTTTGTCGTGTTCCTTTTTCGTTGCTTTAGCTACATACTTTCCGGCCATCAGATCAAGCACGTCAACTAACACGGTGTTGCCGTTCCGATGCCTATCCTGAATTAAAGACTTCTCTAAATCCTTTTTTGGTGCTCAATTCGGAAGCCGTCCGACGCGATACTGAGGGCATCAATGATGTGGTCAAAGTGGTCTTAAACAACGTCTCTTAGTTCGTTCCCAACGTTTTCCCTTCCGATGAAAGCAAGCTGCGATTGTATAAGGCATCAGCAACAAGTCCAAGGTCAACTTTGGATTTTTGCATAAGACAGTAATTCCTTAGCTATGCCCAGACTACTAAGTTCAACTGGTTACTGACATCCAAAACAGACGCGCGAAACCCACATATACGTCGCATTCCAAACGGACAAACACAAAGATCAAACACACAAAGCCGTAGTGTTTGACCACTGTCCGTTGCGAAACATCCAGGTGACATTCAACGGACTTCTACATTTCTTTTAAATAGAGAGTCTACTTAACAATATCAGCATCAATCTCTCCAGTTTCTCTCTATATCGTCTGTTTGTCTTTGATGTGAGTCACCAGTATGAACGCTTGAATAAAGCAAAAATGGAAATTCGGATCTAGGCAGAATTGAGCGCAACGTCCCGTCCACTTATTTGCACTAGTGCTCTCCCATGGGATCCTCTAGCTCAAATCTTATAACGGAAAAATATATGTTGTGTTTTAGGCGAAAGCAGAGCTGTTCAGTTAAGAAATGTGAAGGATTCACGTGTAAATACTATTTGCTGATGTCTGTTCCTTATAAGTGAAGGCCACTGACCTCCAGAAGCACTATGACAAGGAAAGAAATCAAGGTCTACGTTGTCACCTGTAACTAACTGGTTAACTCATTGTTAAAGCGAATCGCTGACAACATGAGGCTTATTCGTTGCTTTCGTTCATTCCATCAAGAACCAGCAGATGAACGATTCCTGATCTTATTCAACCAAACCATGCAACTCAAGAGTGAAGACAAAGAACTATGATATAGCTGTATCTCATCTATAAACGTATAAATCCATCCCAAATAGTCATGAAGCCAACTCCTACACTACTCCCCTAACAACTGTCAGACCTGGTTTATAATATCATCCCATGGCACCACCTGTATGGCATCAACGAGGAGAATCGGTGCAAGGCCTAGTTTAAAAAGCACAAGAACAAGAACACCATCATTGCCAATCGCGAGACTGTCAAAGTAACTCTCATCCAAGCCAATAACTTAGTCTATCAAGTTTACTTGGATGTCGACAACATGATCAATTTAATCGTTAGGTATACATTCAGGACATGTCGCCATCGCCAGCATCATCAACACCAACAGCATCATGCTCCATTGTAGTTATGTCACTGGTGCCCAGCAGTTCAATATTTTCCATTGCTTCCCGTGCGTCGATCTTACCATGAAGATCTTCCAAGACGCAAAGAATCCAAAGTACCTATCCGTGACCCTGAAAAACGATCACTTGCATGCAAAAACGATCACTTGCATGCAAAACCGATCAAGATGGTCGGCCTGTTTACCTACGAGGACACCTAAACATTTCATCTTTGCAAAGTATAAATAGGTGACTTACCAAGAATTGATTGAGGAAAGGCCAAACTGACAAACTTGAGAGAGAGAGCAACGAACAAGGGATGCTTATTAAGCCCCCTATTAACCAATATTCATGAATCTGGAACTAAGTGCCACCATAACTCTGGAACTAAGTGCCAACGTAACTCTGGAACTAAGAGCCGACGTAACTCTGGAACAAAGTGCCACCATAACTCTGGAACTGAATGCCGCCAAGTTGAAGAACATGTAGAAAGTGTGTGGTTTCCGTCAATATTAGCCGGTTTTGCTTAAGCTTCCCTTCAAATTCCATTGTGGCAAAGGCAACTTTACCGGAACTGATGTAGGTGCTTTGAATGGTTTGGGTAGCATTGCCATTTCCAAAGCCATCGGTTCTGAATTGTACTTCAGGGATGGTGGGTGCGCATTCCGGAGCATGATACTTACCGATGTTGAAGATTAGGAAAACATTTCTTGAGGTCAGTATATCAAAGAATCAACATCTTCTTCAGAGCTTAACTCCAGAATTTGATTTGGTTTGATTGTAGGTCAAAGGTAAAGATTATGTGTACTTACAAAAATAGAAAATGTAGACAGAAAGCATTTACTTTACAGTGCCTTTGTAAATTGAGTGGAACTTACACAAATGAAAGGTTCAGATCTTTTTTTTCAGGACTTGAATGCGATATTAATTACAACTAGCAAGAGGTTCGTGGCAAATGAAAACTGCTTAACATTCAACAATACTGCTAGATGATCATGTGTATCTTAAACAATAGTGGAAGGTTTGGTGGACCCCTTTTCAGAAAAATAGATCTTTAATATTCTTTTTGATTGGCTTACACCACAATAGTTGAATACTTTCGGTACAAGTCTGCCCCCCCTTTTTTTTTACATTTAGAGAGTTACAAAGACATCAAAAACTTTACTTTAAAAATATATGTTCATTAATTGAAGGTTACCTATGTTACTAAAGTGGTCCTTGATGAACGTCATCTGATGCAGTCAATCTTTTAAGAGTTGTGTTGTCTCAAAACAAGAGGCTCCGACATGAACCATGGCTGACAAAAAGACGTGGAAGGCATTGGAAATAAAGTCAAGTGTTACACTATGTTCCTCGCTGGTAGCTACCTAGGTTTGATGCAGACCAACCATACACAAATTTTAAAGGGGACCGTCAAAAAACTGTTGTGATTAAGTTTGATTCCTATTGGATTCGTAGTTTCAGAGAATATTTGACTATGTTACTTGCTGGCAGCCATCTTGAACGAGGTACATACCTGCAAGGTGCCTTTCTTGGAAAGAATCATCAAAAACAATTGTTTTAATTAAATTTTAGTACTTTCCAAGAAAAAGATTTTTGAAAGTGTTTAGAGTCAAATGTTAAACTATGTTCTCACTGGCGGCCATCTTGGACGAGGTATGGATGGACCTGTCGGATACATTTTTGGAAGGAACCATCTAAGGACCATTGTGACTTAAGTTTGGTTACAGTTGGACCAAACGTTTCTGAGAAGAAGAGCTTTGAATGTGTTTTCCTTAGGATCCAATGTTAAACAATGTTCCCATGTTGGCAGTCATCTCAGTTGAGGAACTGACCTGCGGAATACCTTTTTTCTTGAAGGGACCATCTTAGGACAATTGTTTTGTTGTAATTTGACTAGAAGTTTCTGAGAAAAATATCTTCGAATGTGTTTTCCATACCATCAATTATTAAAATATGTTTTCCCCTGAAGGCTATCTTAGATGGAGTGTAGACCTGCCGATTACAATTTTTTTCAGGAGACCACCCAAGGACTATTGTGATCAAGTTTGGTTCCAACTGGCCCAGTGGTGTAGAGGAGAAGGTCTTTCAATGAAAAATTTACGACAGATAGATGGAAGACAGATGCAAAATGATGACAGAAGCCACCTTGGCATACCAAGGTGTGCTAAAAAGCAAAACATTGATTCTACAGGTAAAATGTCCACAAAGAGTAAACTACTACTAGTATGTCTATTACTCTATACACTGGTACCTATGCAGCCCTTTATCTATACTTAGCAAAACTCTTCACATCTTCCAGAATTTATATCTAAAATCAGCAGATAATGACATACATCCAAAATTACTAGCATACACAATAAATCATGAATCTGTATTGTAGTCAAGTACATTAACAAGAACAATTAACTAGCATAAGCAATTGAAAGAGATTTATATCTTCTAAATAAACAATGAAAGGATATGGAGTAAAAGCACACAAGTTTCACAAAGCATTGGAACAATGCTTTTATTGCTGTTCACCTTGCAGTCTTTAACTTGCTTGAGAGATATTGCATTTTCACTAAAATTAACTGCTCTTCCAGAACCACACTTGATTGTGTATGCTTTTTGATAAACATATTTTTCATTTCACCTGAAAAATTACATAATCAATGATCATCTCAACTATTGTTATTCTGCTAAAATGAAAACAAGAGGCTCTCAAGAGCCTGTATCGCTCACCTGGGCCATGGCTGACACAACAAGTCAAAATAATCCCAACATTTAAGGGTCTCATTTTCAAGTTTATTGATATATATAGACATTGATGTTATATGATCCAAAATTAAGCTATAATCCCCATTGGCAGCTATTTTTGATGGGGCATAGACCGACTGTCACCTTTCTTGAAGAAGACCATCTAAGGATCATTGTGCCTCACTTTGGTTCCAATTGGCCTAGTATTTTCAGAGATCTTTGGATGATTTCCCATGGGGTTCAAAGTAAAACAATGTTCCCACTGACTGCCATCTTGGATGCTATGCGGACATTCCGGACACATTTTTTAAAAGGGGCCAATTGTGGCACTGGTTTCAGAGATCTTTGAATGCTTTCCCATATGGTCTAATGTTAAAACCGTGTTCCCCGCTGGTGGCCATCTTGGATGGAGTGTTGACTTGCATGATATGTTTTTTTTAAAGTGGACCATCTAAGGGCTATTGTGACCAAGTTTGGTTCAAATTTGCCCAGTGGTTTCAGAGAAAAAGATGTTTGAATGAACAATTTACAACAGACAGACCACTGTGAGAGACAGTGATCCTAACTTTCACCATGGCATAGCCAGATCATCATATAGTCATTGCATTCTATAATGTTTAGGTGCTATTGTATATCTTTATCACAAGTTGATAATTGTAAAGATCACTGTGCTAAACAATATACATTTATATACAAAAATGATAAAGATGTCAAATAAGTAAAGATTAAGGAAGTATTTTTGCAAAAAATTGTAAAAATTTGTTCATAAACACTATGTTTGCCCTTGATTATGTGACAAATAATTGTTTTTAATAAAGTGATAGTAGGGATTTCTCTAAAACTTAAAAGAGAAAAGTAAACCAAGGAAGATTTGAACACAAAATTTAAAGGGAAATAACCCATAACCATATATGGCATTGAAAAAAATTTTTTGGGGTTGAAAAACAGTCAATAACTTCTACACAAGCATTTGGATTTTCTTCAAAATTTCAGTGTATGTAGATATTGATATGCTGAATATTTTTCCAATTGACAAATCACCTCTATCTGTTACAGTTTTTGAAATAAAAAGAAATGCATAAATTTTGAAAAATTTATGGAAAAAGGGCTAAATATCTTTGAGACAGGTTTTCCGATTTTTTCTCCAAAATTGCAGAGCAGATAGATCTCTGCTTTCTGAACAATTTTACACCCCGTCAGATTTTTTATAACTGCAACGGTTTTTGAGTTGTTTGCCAAAAACAGCAATTTACCCCTATGTTCTATTTTTAATAACAGCAGCCATGTTGTTTGTTCCTCGGACTAACTGAACACATTTTTAAAGTACATACCCTGGTGATGACCCAGGCCAAGTTTGGATTAAATTGGCCCAGTGGTTTCAGAAGAGAAGATTTTTGAAGAAAAGTTTAAGACAGACGGACGGACGACGGACACCAAGTGATGGCAAAAGCTCACCCTGGCATAGCCAGGTGAGCTAATAAAAATGAAGAAATCACTACAAATTTTATTTAAATCTTAAAACTAATTACTTTTACTAGGACATCTGTGAACGAATATCAACATACATTTCTGTGAAGAAAGTGGTTGTAATTTTCTTCATTTTTACCCATGGCACAAGGTGAACCAATGACCTATGACCCTGAAAGCACATTTGGTATCTGATAAGGAATAACAAGTCAATATTTGTACAAATATTTATTGAAAATTTTCAGAATTTCGCATACATTGTGAACAAATTACAATAATAACAAATTCAATTTCTATTTTGACAAACCACCATAATTATTATAGTTTTCAAGTTTACTGCTGTGAATCTGTAGGGAAAATCTGAAACATTTACAAGTATTTATTCAGAAATAACATTAAATTTTGGACAAGATTTTATAATCAGCTTTTACTAAACTTCAAATAAGGGGTTAAAATGATATGATACAAATACATATAGAATAATGGTAGTTTTGAAGGTTGAGACAGAAAATATCACTGTATCGCAGCGAGTCCAATAGGACCAGCTGTGATACTAGTGATATTTTCTGTCGAGACCTTCAAAACTACCATTATTGTTTTTATCGGCAACATTGTAAGAGTCATGATGTCAATTTCATGACGTCATTGCCTGATATTTTCTTGTATCAGGTCAGTATTGAGATACTGACAATATCAGTCTGTAAGATCAAAGAGAAAATGTGCATATTGCCGATAAATACAGAATCTTGGACATTTTGTATTTTGATACAGACTTTATCAAAGCCAGTAGGAGAAGAAATAGTTCCAAACCTTAAGCCATTCATAATAAATTGTCTGTTTCTCAAACCTTTTTATTTTATTTGGTGCAAGTGGGTTGTTTTTTTTTGTTTTTTGTTTTTATTTCATGATATTTTTCTACTATGATAATTCTTCTGAGCTTTATTCCTTAAATATCTAAACATATACTGAATTTTTGTTGTTGAGCTTTTTATAACTTTAATGTAATTAGAAAAATACATATTCAAAAATTCAAAGAAAAAAGTTTGGCATGCCCACTTCTGGTAGATGAAGGCCATTCTTTAAAACAAACAATATCTTGAATGGCCCTAATTTTTTTTATTCACTCATTTACTTTCAAAAGCTTTGTAAGAACACAGTGATATTTTTTGACAGAAAACCCAAATTCAAAACAGTATTTATGCAGCTTATAATATTATAAAACCATTATTTTGAATAAATAAAACTAAGAACTTTTTTCATTCATTGTTAAACAATCTTATAACTCAGATACTGGAATGTTCTTTTTACAATATTCTGAAAAACCATGATTATGAATTTTAAACCAATACAATAATTGTAGCATCTTGAAAACAACAAACCTCTCTTATTCACATCATTAACAGAAATATGCTTGCAAAAACTTTGTTTAACAAAAATTATTTATATTTCAAATATGTTATTATTCTTTTTTTACATACTTCAACATACAAAGATAATTCAAAATTTCTAATGTATAATTCTCAGATAATTAATTATGTTCGGACTTAAAACAACTAAATTTTGACTGAAACAAACACAACCCTTGATTAAATGACCTTGTAACATGTGATCAGTGTCCTAGTAACATGTGACAAAATGACATTGGAGTGATCAGAAACCTTGCAACATTTAATCAAATGACCTTGTGATCAAGCACTTCGTAACATGTGATAAATGACTTCGTAACATGTGATCAATGACTTTGCAACATGTGATTAATGACCTTGTAACATGTGATCGATGACTTTTTAAGTTGAACATGTGATTAACGACATTCTAAAATATAATCAAGGACATTTTGACCTCTCATTAAGGAGGTAGACGTAGGGTAAGGGACATAACTCTAAAAAATCAATTTTATGTTTGTTATAATCCTTTTTATAAAGATATTCTAAGCTTCTGAGTAACGTAGATGATTTTTAATTTTTTGTCACATCAATGCTTAAAAAGTATCGATGAGACTGGCTGTTTCCTACGCCTTATTGATTTAAAGAGTTATCTCCCTTAACCTAGGTCTACTACCATAAAGACATTCTGACATTAGCTCAATAACATTGTGAACAATTTTACTTCCTGGTCTAATATTTATCAAGCATTATCTAAAATTCTACATAATACTGGTTAAAAAGCTGCAAAGCAAAACATAACATTTATAAATAATTTCTTATTTACACATAAATTAACATCTGCCATTAAAAGCTATTACTGGCAACAAAAAGTATGTAAATGGCAACAAAAAGGTAATATATATTCACATGTACTTCCAACAAAATTCAGATGGTTTCAAAAATAAAAATGTGACAAAATTTAATGCAAAAATTCAAAATTTTCTAAGGATTTAAACTGTATCTCTAAATAAATAATAAATATTTGTCTGAGCTGCTCATTAATTTCTGTTTCAATTTATTTCTTTATAACAAATGAATTCAAGCAAATGGTTAAAATGCACAATAAAAGATAAAACAACAGTGGAAAGTTGTTAGTATGTTTCTACAGTCATGAGCAACCTAGGGCTTTTCCAGTAAAACATGTACAGCCCCTATACATTTTTTCCTGGAAAAGCCCTCATATATCTACAGCTAAAAATTCAAAACAAAATAATTTTAGGGAAAAAATACATGAAATGAAACTGAACTCCTCTGAAATTTTTCATCAAATTAATATAAGCTGTATTGGCAATAGATATTCATAAATGAATGTTATAATATAAATAGAATTTTTTTAGCATAGGTAATCAACGATTACAAAGTTCGCCTCGTTGTGGCACTTTGTCGCAGCAACCAAATTTTGCCTGGATGCCGACACACTATCAAAATTGCATACATTAGCAAGGTTACCTGAACCAACAATGTACAGTTACTGAGCTATGAACTTGGATGTATACATTAATGTAAGTCATTAATGAGTAAAATGTAGGCTTAAGTGACCTAATTTTGTCTGGATGCTGAGCTACAATCACAGATGCATGCACATGCGCATGCAAGATGATCCTACCATGTACAGTACATGAGATCTGATCCCTGACATGAACTTAAATGTAAGTCACTAAAACGGAAAATGGAGGTCAAAGTGACCCAATTTTGCCTGGATGCTGACCTTCCATCAGAGATGCATGCACGTGCAAGGTTAGATGATCCCACCATGTACAGTGACTGAGATCTGAACTTGGATGTAAACTTGAATGTAAGTCTCTCAAGCGGAAAATATAGGTCAAAGTGACCTAATTTTGCCTTGATGCTGACCTACCATCAGAGATGCATGCACAAGCAAGGTTAGATGATCCTACCATGCACAGTGACTGAGATCTGAACTTGGACGTAAACTTGAATGTAAGTCACTCAAGCTGAAAATATAGGTCAAAGAGACCTAATTTTGCCTGCATGCTGACCTACCATCAGAGATGCATGCACAAGCAAGGTTAGATGATCCTACCATGTACAGTGACTGAGTTCTGAACTCGGACCTAAACTTGAATGTAGGTCACTCAAGCGGGAAAATATAGGTAAGAGAAAACTAATTTTGCCTGGATGCTGACCTACCATCAGAGATGCATGCACATGCAAGGTTAGATGATCCTACC
>MJUU01063989.1:243787-260233 GCA_002080025.1 Modiolus philippinarum
ATCCCTAAATCCAAAAATGTAGGAGGAGTTTGAGTCACAAGAAAAGTGTGACGGACGGACGGACGGACGGACGGACGGACGGACGGATGGACAGACAGACGGACGGACGGACGGACGGACAGATGGAGGGTATAACATTATCCTCGAACTTTCTTCGAAAGTGCGGGGATAAATACTTCCACAGTATCAGCATACATCATCTCTTACTACATTTTACGATATCAAATTAGACTATATCTACATTTCTGTTTGTCAGGTCTACGTCATGAATGTGCCACCCCAAATGACCACAGTATGAAATTCAAGAACACTATTTCATGGCGTTTTAATATTTTTATGATGTGACATTTTCTTTACTTTGACCTGCCGAAATGAGAAACTGTTCTCTTTTTGAACTAATATCATCATTCATCCCTAAAAAGGAGCCCAAATGATAAAGTAAAGTCATTATCTCATGATATATACCTGCATTCATTAAGATCCATTACCTTTAAAGAGTAATATCACTTAATATAAAACAAGGAGTCAGATATAAATAATCCGTAAACCCATCAATATCAATTCAAACTGAATGAGGTACAAACAGATCAGGAATAGGTTAAAGTTACGTTTAATGAATTAGACACCCTTCAGTGAACGTTCGATACCACAGTGTTTGTCACCTGTTGTATGCAGTGACAAAATTAAACCTAATTATGGATTTTTTATCAGATTTTTGATTCCAAAATAAAAAAGGCATCATTTTAGATTTTCTTAAAAGTTGAAGAAAGAATAAAAAAAGACTGTCATTTGCCATCTGTTGTTTTATGTGTTTTAAAGCTTTATATCTATTGAAATGGAACGAGATTAATAAATAAAAGGAAACTTTCTTCAAGAAAACTACAGACCATAGATAATGACTTTCTAGAAGGGTCTTACTTTGGGGTCCCTGTGGCAATTTTTACAATAACAATGTTTACATTGTATGCTTGGGCAAGATCACTGATTTCCATAAAAAGTGCCCATAAATTGAAATTTTTTTATGCATTTAAGAAATTGTAGGGGACTAAAAACAAAAGGACAACATTTGTGTGATTGAAAATTCATTAAAAGTACTCCAAAATTTTTGTTAAAAAATCAATAGGTCATCCAACTGGTTTTTTCCAGCAGCAGCCTCTGAAAATAACAAGTTATTGACCCTTTTAGTGTAGTAAATATATATAGGGAGAAAATAAAATTTTCATATTTTAAATATGAATATAATCTGATAGATTTTGATAATATATATATATATATATTTATATATTAGGGACAGTGAGTGAAAAAAATCACTTCGGAAATACCAAACTATAAATAGGTAAAGTGATAATATTTTTGAAACATAGAAAGCAGCCACATCCTGCTAAGCTCACCTCGTTGCACAGCATTGTCACATGTTGCACATGTCCATAACCAGGAATGGATTATAATCATTCATTTAAACAGAGTCAGTCATGCATAAACTGTAGGTCAGAGACAGCATCCGAAGCATGCATTGTTGTTGTCATCTCAAAATGCATCATGCATACCAGTATGGTTGATGTGGGGCATGTAAGTAAGCGGAAATGGACTTTAACCATTCTACCTAACCAAGTCACTCGTGCGTAAAATGTAGGTCAGAGACAGCATCCAAAGCATGCATTGTTGTTGTCATCTCAAAATGCATCATGCATACCAATATGGTTGATGTGGGGCATGTCAGTAAGCAGGAATGGACTTTAACCATTCTACCTAACCAAGTTGCTCAAGCATAAAATGTAGGTCAGAGACAGCATCCGAAGCATGCATTGTTGTTGTCATCCCAAAACATATCATACATACCAGTATGGTTGATGAGGGCCATGTCAGTAAGTAAGAATGGACTTTAACCATTCTACCTAACCAAGTCGCTCATGCGTAAAATGTAGGTCAGAGACAGCATGTGAAGCATGCATTCCAGTCCTCATCCCAAAATGCATCATGCATACCAATATGGTTGATGTGAGGCATGTCAGTAAGCGGGAATGGACTTTAACCATTCTACCTAACCAAGTCGCTCATGCGTAAAATGTAGGTCAGAGACAGCATCCGCAGCATGCATTGTTGTTGTCATCCTAAAACACATCATATATACCAGTATATGTTGGCCATGTCAGTAAGTGGGAATGGACTTTAACCATTCTACCTAAACAAGTCGCTCATGCGTAAAATGTAGGTCAGAGACAGCATCTGAAGCATGCATTGTTGTTGTCATCCCAAAATGCATCATACATACCAGTATGGTTGATGTGGGCCATGTTAGTATGCGGGAATGGACTTAAACCATTCTACCTAACCAAGTCGCTCATGCGTAAAATGTAGGTCAGAGACAGCATCCGAAGCATGCATTCCAGTTGTCTTCCCAAAATGCATCAGGCATACCAATATGGTTGATGTGGGGCATGTCAGTAAGCAGGAATGAACCTTAACCATTCCTCCTAACCGGACTCGGAAGCCGAAGCTAGGGGTATCACATAAGCTCCCCTCACTATCGTGAGGTGAGCTAAAAATTCATGAAAAAGTGATTTTTTTCCCCTTATCATTTCTATGTAATTATCTCCCCTTATCAAAATATGCGTTGTCATTAGATGATATATGTATAGCATACCTATGGCATAAATGCTGTTTATTTGATGTACAGTATAACTTCAATGGCTCGATTTGCAATAGCTGGAACTTGAACCTATTTTTTGGTCCCTTTGTTCAAGTTTTATCAAAGTTCAACTTTGATAGCTCGAACGCCCCTCCAGCTCGGACTGTTTTCGTTGGTCCTGTGGATGTTCGAGCCATCGAAGTTCGACTGTATTATAAATAAACTGTAAAAATCATTTGGACAACATTTTAATGGTGAATTTTTATCAGATGTGCAGTTTAAGGTACCCTTCATACCATTAATACAGTTATGGCTTGCAACAGCTAGCTAAGTCTCTATAAAATCAACTTATTTGGAGAACTTAGAGTTAATATATATCTCTTAATTTGACAACAATAGGTGATAGCCAAAGTTATCAGATGAGTCAATTTTAAAACTATGCATATCAAGGCCTCTAAAAGTAGCAAATGAATCAATATAAAACAACTCTAAGTGGTAAGCAGGTCAAAATAACCTTCTTACAACCACTAAAAGCTGATGGACTAATGTTAGACTACTGTTACTATTGACTTTTTCAGAAGTAGAAGGTCATGGGATGGTTCCATATAAAGCTATCAATGTGGTAATATCTAAGATGGTCACTCTAAGAAGACCTGGAAAAAAACAACCTGCCCACTTGCCCAAAGGAGGTTAATTAAAAAAAAAATTAAATCAACATTAGACATACAAATTTAAAATTCAAAAGAGGCTAGAATTTGGAGCAAGTTTCAAGCTTCGTGCAAAACTCTACCATAAGCTAACTTTAGTGGTACTTTAGAACACTGTTCATTTTTTATCTCTTAAATTTTTAAACCTTCTAATATCTCTCAATATATATGTACCTTGGAGACATAATGTTTAAATAGCTAACTACATTTGGTTTGCTGCAATTATTCATGTTTTTTTGTGTGCATGTATCAATTGTATATATTTGTATTTGATGGTATTTTGTGTCCAAATCATTCTATTGAATGGCAAGTTTGGTTTATTATTATGTTCAAATAAAAGAAAACATTACCTCGTTAGATAGGAAACCATTACTAGAGGTGTCGGCCATCACCGATGACAGCGGAAAAAATCCAGGGGGAAGGACTTGACTCTGTAAAAAGAGAAACACAACTGTAAAATTACATCCAAAATAGGTAACATTTGAATATCCAATGACTACTTATACAAATACACCCCATGTATGTACCCCCTACAAATCAATTTCAAAGGTTCAAGAGATTGGCTTAAAAAAATAAAACACTATCCTGAATCTTGGAATAATTATAAATCATAGAAATTATTAAAGTCATATCTATAACAATTTACCATATTTTTATTTCATATTTTTTACTTTGATTAAATTTCTATCTAATAATGTTAAATGAACAGAGATCTACAATAATTTGTTTTCCATTTATAATTTCATTAAAAGGTTACAAAATTCAGTTGTAAAATTTTAAACAGAAGTACCTGATAGTTATCTGTTCTTAGAATGAGTTTTATAGATATTTGAACATGCACAAATCTGACAATTTATTGAAGTTTAAATGAAATCTGATCAATCTGCTGTATTTAATCTTTGATAAAAACTTCACCTGTTCAAAGCACCTGTCCTTCAGTCACATGACCACTAGTATTATAGTCATGTGATTGACTTTTCATGTCCAAGTTGCCATAAAAATTACATTAAAATAACATTATATCCTTTGGTCCTAACATTAAAACATCCAGTTTACCTGGGGACAAATTCCATGACATGTACAGTTTTTGAAAGTGTTAGGAAAAACACATTCTGTTCATCATGGTACTTAGATATTTTGTTCAAACCACAAATGTTTTAAAGGACCACCAGATTTTCATCTTCTTTCATTCAAAAGGGACACAACACATACACACATAGTAATTAATATAGGGTTTGGCATTAACTTTGCCATCTTGGTAGACAAAACGGCCTTAGATGCCTTACTACTCTGCAGTGATTTTACTGGCACTTTAGAAATAAAGCTTTTGAAAAATTTTCCAAATTTTGTTAACTCAAAGGACTCCCAGTTCACAAAAATTAAGTAGTCCTTCCTCAAATATACCAGCCTTGGGCTAGAGAATTAGTGTTTTAGTGTCGAACCCTGTAATAGGGCTACAGGACTAGTGTTAGTGTCAATAACCCTGTAATACACTAGAAGTTTCACAAAAATAAATGTACCCCTCCCAAACACAAACACACTACTGCCATAAAATCTTCAAATGAAATGAGCTGGGTCCAGCTTTAAAAGAAATCAACATGGAGGTGGACATGTAAATTAACTAATTACATCTGACACCAACAATTTTTTAAGCTAAATGTGCAGATAGCTTCCAAGGAGATCAGACAATGTATGACTTAAATACTTATCATAAAGCACACTTGTTGTGTATCCTATCTTGTAAGATCTCTCATCTTGAAGAGCCAGTTTAAATTTTATTTCTTGCTTGAAATAGACACAAATTTGAATTCTTATGTTGTAGATCAGGAAATTTTCACATGGTCCTTTTTGTCACATTTTTCTAATTAAATTTCATTTTAAGCAGTCTTAAATTAACTGTTGTGAGTCACCCAAAGTGGATTAAAATATTTGAGACCACAGGGGCCAGTAACATACGATATTGATAGACCGGGTCCCATATATATGTATAAGAAGGAAGAAACATGGGACCCGGTCTATCAATATCGTATGTTACCGGCCCCTGTGTTTGAGACAGTTAATTTTCCTGCTTAGATTTTGCTTTAATTCTCATAGGAAAGCATAAACATATTTTTACAGTATGTTTTATTAAAGGACACTGACAAACAATTGCCAAAGCAACAAGTTGATGAGATATTTGGGAAAAATATCATTTTGTGCCTATAGCTTTATGCCTAAGAGTAGTAAAATCAGTCGGGCTAGACTAAAGCCTAGTGGGTGTGCTAATTAAAATTTGAACTTTAACTACTGTAAAACCAGGAAATGTTCGAGCTGTCTTTATTTCGCGGTAAATTGACAGGATTTTAGTTAGCACAGTTTTACATTCACACTGCCAAATTGTTGACCATTGAAATCAATAATAGACAAGTATATTCGGGCTTCCATTCCAAACGAGAAAATCGAGAAATTAAAATTGTAGCGAAAATTTCCCGGTCTACAGTATTCCCCCCGGATTAGTGAATCAAAAACTCAATTTTATGTTTGTTGACGATCCATGGGTAAAAATGAACATAAATGTAACATTGATAGACGTTGACCAAAGACTAATACAATCTAACACTATTGAAAGTGCAAGATCGAGAAATCTCAGACACCCAAGGGTAAGATTTCAATATTTCTGTGACCAGGCTTGGCGAGTCAGAGAACCATTGAAATCTTACCCGAGGGTGTCTGAGATTTCTTAATTTTGCATTTTCAATGGTGTTTGATTGTTTTTCTCACAAAATACAAGTTTCTGTATATATAACCAGACTCTAGTTGGCATCCGCCATGTCTAAGCAACTTACTATGACGTCGGTAACGTCATAATGTATTTCCACACGTGAAATTCTTATCTCACTTTGGGTTGAGACAAGGATATCTCAAACGGCTAAAAATAGGTACTGGCTTTTCTCAAATGTGAGAAAAATGTGTCTAAAAACTTTTTGGTACACACTGAAATACAGGGCAATGCATGACAGCTGTAACAACACTTTGCCAGTTAATTTAATGTTTATGGATGATCCTGCATTCCATGGGTTAAAATTAAAATGAACATAAATATACTGCTGCTCACCAATGACCAAAAACAAAAGTGTCTACAGACAATGACAAGGATGAAAACAACAATGATGTCAACTACAGTTTTTTGTGATCTATAATAAAGGGCTACGCTGAGTGCAGCATGATACAACCGCTGCATGTCGACCACTGAAATTTAAACAAGTGTAAGTGTGGACACAGTGAAGAGCTTAACACAGTAAAGTGACACATTGTAAGTGCTAAATCTGCTGACATACTACTGACAGTTTACATAAAGAGGCATCTAAAGAAAAAAATCCCATAAAAATATGATTAAAAATAAAGATTTTCCATTTTCAGAAAAATTGAAATTTCGACCCCTTCAACCCCTTATAGCTCAGAATCTGTAAGAGATACACAAAATCTGTTGACATACTACTAAAAGCTTACAACAAAAGGAATCCTAAGAAAAAAATCCCATCAATATCAGATGAAAAATAAAAATTTTAAGTTATCTGCATATTTGCAATTTTGGCCCCGTTTGGCCCTTATAGCTCAAAAAGGGAACAAGTTAGCAAAAATTGAACATTTAAATGCAATGTTAATTCTTCATAAGGAATCCATTGAAAAAAACTGGATCAAAATCAGACTAGAAATAAAAAAGCACAATTTTTGAAATTCGCCCCCTTTGGGCCCCATTTATCTTATGAACGGTACAAGCAACATGAAATCCGTTGGCATGCCACTGATTGGAAATTTCCTCAGAAGCACACAAAAAGAAACCCCATCAAAATCCAATAAATAATAAAAATTCTACAGCCAAATACGTGAAAACACCCATTTTTGCCCTTTTTGGCCACATTTTGAAAAAAGGGAGGGGCCAAATTATCCAAAACCTATCCAGCTTTCCTTTTGTGCCAAGGAACATTGTTTTAAAATTTCATAATGATTGATCAACTAGAACTTAAGTTATTGTCCAAAAACAAAAGTGTTTCAGACGACGACAACGACGACGACGACAACAGCACCAAACCATTATAAGACCACAATTTTTTTGCGGTCATATAGAAATAGCACAAGCAGTGTAAATATCGCTACATGTGCCAACTTTTGAAAATTGCCATGTGAGTTTTAAACACTATTTTGCAATACACAAATACCGAATTAGCACATGGATAAAGGTCATGTTTTCAGAGGTGATAAATCAAACAGAAGACATTTGATCGACACTTGCCCCTAATATTGGTCACCTTGTCAAATATTTAATACAAATATGACCATTACACGTCACTTCATAAATGACATATATTTACTTTCATTATATTTTTATTTTCTATGATTTACATAAAAATTTGTGTTCATTGACAAATTTGAATAAATTGAAGTCTACGTTTTATAACCAAGTGGGTTAACCTCAATGTTCACCAAATAAATATATTAAACTTTTTTTCAAAACTTGAATGTATCAGAGAGACACTAAGTCTCGTCAATAATCTATCACAACTCTTACATGTCTTACATAATTAAAAGATATGGCAAAACAATTTTCACATCTTGGAATAAGGAGACTCCTAAGCCTAAGGGCCTGTTTACACTGGAGTTAATCCAGATTAAGTTAATCCACAACGTTATGTTCACATTGACCAGTTTTTAGTTGAAATACACCTAACTTTGTGGATTAAGTTGATACAGGTTAATTTTTGCAGTGTGAATGTAATGTGGATTCAGTCCTTTTTACCTGAGTTTTTTAGTGTGAACAAGCCCTAGGACAGATAATTGTTTATTCTAATGCACTTACGTTTGTAACGCTTATTTTGATTGGATAGCGTCAGAATTTGGAGAGGGTAAAATCCACGATTTACCGTCGGAACCAATAGCAACATATTGGCGCAGACCCAAACTTCCTGTGATTTAAAAATCAATTTTAAATGCCTTTTTGCGGATTTGCATTAGAATAGAGATAACCAAACTGTATTTTAGGATCTTCAGGGGTAAATCTATGATTTTACTGTCGCAAACATACGTTTTCCAGCTCCACTAACGCGTCGCCAGAAAACTCAGTTAAGGAACTCTTAAGGAATTTACTGAAATTGACATTACTACTTCATTCGATTTTCAAGACTTACAAATTTCTATACAGAGCCTATAAAAAACCTAGAAACTGGACATTTCCCAACAAATTTTTAATTACTTGCATCCCAAAATCAAGCACATGATTCATGTAACATGAACCTATAATTTTTTTCTCTCGTTTATTGTCAAACTTTCATGAAGTCCTACTGATTCAGAACACTTTTAATGAAATTTCATTACTTTCATTCAAAGGCTGCAACTGCGTTAACTGACCAAATCACTTATTTCATGAGTGTGCTACATTGAAGTCAAATTGCAGCCTGAACATTTTTTGAATTGAATAATTAAAATCGTAAAAGTTGTACTTAGATTTATATTTATATATATGTTTTCAATTATTAACTTTTTTAGGAAAAGCATAAATTGGAAGAATGTTTTCATATTGGTGATGAGTGTAATAAGTAACATAATTGCCTGGAGTATAAATCAGTGTTGAGTAAAATAAGTTTTACTTCCACTGGGAAATTACAATATTTATTGCCATCTTTATAATAAAGTTATATAATTACTGCATCAAGCTTGTAATCTATTTTGACAACTCAAGTTTTAGATTCATTTGTTGATTTCATTTAAAAAGCTGGTCGATGCGACCTAATCTATAAATTAATAGGTCAACTCTAATACAAATATATAAATATCTAAGAAAGTCCTCTACAGTTCATAGTACCGACATCAATCTAGCATTAATTTAGAACTGTTATTTACATGTAAATATGCTATCCTGATATTGGAATCAACCAAATCAATGTGGTCGTAACATTGTAGAAAGATGATCAAAAGAGTGTACATTTAATAATTTATTTTTCTCATACACATATTAATTAATTTTAATCCAATATAAGTATTACCTTATAGCATTATTTCATAATTTGATGAGTTTTGAAACTTTTATTTTTAAAGGCAGAAAGATCAAATTTAGTGAAGAAAATTTTCACTTTTCTATTATAAACTTAAAAATTCAAAAGTTTTCAATTTAGTTTACGACAGATGAAAAAAAAAATCGATTTTTGTACTTTGTGTTCATTTAAGGGAAAATGTGAGTGTTTATTGTAAAAAACAATAAAGCAATTTGTGTAATTACTTGTTCTACAATTCTAAATGTTGTCATAAAAGCAAAAATATTAATTCAACAGATACATTTTCAACCATCAAATTTTAAAAAAGAAAAAATTCTAAACAGTAAGAACAAATTATGAATTTTGGAGTATCAAAATGTAAAGATATTTTTAAAGCTCATTTTTATCTCTCAATATTTTTTTGGTTTGAAAAAAAATAAATAGGGAAGGCATATACATAAATACCTTTGGTATCTGACAATTATAAAATCGCCTCGGCGATCTCATATCTTCCACTGTCTCTAAAGTCATTTTCCTCTTACGAAGCAAGATTTAATTAATTTTCCCAATTATTCCTGAATTCAGTCCATGATAACAAGTACACTATACCAATATCCTTCACTTATATATTCCAATCACAAATTTTTCGTTCCAAAAGTGATGAAAACATTGAAATCGTAGTTCAGATTCGTGAAGAAAACTACAAATCAATAATTAAAACAAAATCTGACAAATAACCTTCATCTCTCTCAAACAATCAAACTAGATTGTGCACTAGAATGAAACATTTCATTAGAACCCCATACATAGTCTTATTCAATCAACTCTCTCCATTAGTCATCTCCAAAGCTCTTCTATTTAACCCCCTCCCTAAGGCAGATGTAATCAAAGTTCCTGTCAACAAACCACCTGCTTCTTGTGACAGTGTTATGATATTTTTTATGTCATATTCTAAGTTCAAAGTAAATATTGATATAAAGGGGTATTTAAAACTCCATTATTTTACAATTGGAAGCAATGGAGAATCGTAATGAGTCTCGTACAACATCAGAAACTTTTTGTACGGGATTAAAACTGTAAAAGGCAATGAAAACAAAATAAACTAACACCTGTTCTATCACTTCACTGACTCCTTTGTAAATTAAAATTATTTTATTTATTTTAATTTTCAAAATCTTTTCACTTCTTTTCCGTTGGCTAATTCTTATTTAATTACAGCCTTTTTCTTTATCGGTTTTCTGTCAACCATAAAATTTGATTCTTATACCGTGTGTTTTACAACTCTTTGTCCATTAAAAACACTTGTGCTTTTCAATTTTTTTTTATTGTTTATTTAATAAATTTAGAAGATACTTAAAATCCTCGAAACTGGACAAAAAGTAAAGTTCAAACATGTCCATGTATAAGAATTGAAATATAAAGTATAAAACAATATTAATAGCTGCCCTAAAGAAAGCATGGAACACCCACATCATGACACACTATTATGGGATAATCATATACTGAAAATGAGTGTGAATGGCCATACGTCAAAATGTGAGAAATGAAAAAAAAAACGAATGGCTGCACTAACTGCACATGATACGATCACAGCAACTCAAAAATGAATGTAGCAAAAGGGGTGCCAGTAACTTCTATAAAAGTACAATATTTGCCCTTTTGACCCCTCAAAACTCAAAATATTACCATGATTACTGAAAGTTTAGGAATCCAACAAAAAAAATACCCATTGAAATCTGTTTACATACTAAGGAAGGCTTCTGTTGTGAGGAATACAAGAAACAAATCCAACCAAATTTAGTTCATGTAGTTTCAAGAGGACCGTTCACTGAAGATCTTATGGTGGCTTTGAGTTGTTATTACTCCCCTTTGGGTCGTTGTCTCTTTGACACATTCCCCGTTTCCCTTCTTTTTCCTAGGGTATTTGTACAAATTTTTTTTTTTCATTGAGCTACCCACAGAGTATTGTCACTAAATTAAAAAAAAAATTAAAACAAGAGGTGTCGCCAAATGGCAGTAAAATATACCCACTACTTACTGAACCCAGAATCAATATGGTAAGGGCAAATTTAGGTAGGTGTTGACAAAGTGCAAGTGTGGATACGATATGAATTTCAGTATGGACACAATGACATAATTTTCCTGTCGAAATCAGTCAAATAGAAAGTCCATCCTTCTTTTGCTCTGACATCTTTTTAAAAAATCAAAAGCTTTACAGAAATTTCGCTTCAACACTTTGAAAAAACTTCTTACAAGGAATACAATGAAGAAACCTGTTTCTCTCCAACAGCTTTATTACATATCTACCAGGTACCCTTTGAATTATTTCTTTGGAAAATTGTCTAAGTCCAAAATCATTGCAGAAAGAATCATTGAGTTTTGACAGTTGAAATAACTCCCTTCCTCAGGTTTTGGACAATAAGTAATTATGTTCCTTTATGCACATCTCCATATAGTGTCTTTCCCTTGTGTTAAACTTCAATAAAATCCTTCAAGTGGTTTAAGAGGAGTTGTGCTTACTAGTTTAGCTATGCAGATGGAATCAATGAAAAGTCAAAGTCAAATTATCTCCCCTTTCTGGTTTTGTACAATAATCATATTCCTTTATGCATATCTCCATATAGTGTCCTTCTTTGTGTAAAGCTTCAATAAAATCCTTCAAATGGTGTAAAAGGAGTTGCACTTGCGAGGTTATCTGAGCAGATGGAATCAATGAAAAGTCAAAGTTGGATTATGCCCCCAATTACTCCTACGGAAAACCGGTGTTTTTTCATGTTTTTATGGAACAAAAGTCAACCTAGATAGCTGGAAGTGACGTCAAATATGTATTTCATTGCAATATTAGCTAGAACTATTCCATCTGTTCCTTGTCTGAACCAATGATTGTCACTGGTCGAAAAACACAATTTATAGAGAAATATCTGGAAAACCAGTAGTCACAAAATTCCTTGATTTCTCTATTTTCCAATTTGCTGAGCCCTAGTTTCTTCCTGGTTGCAAAACTGCCTTCAGCATAAGTGTGTATGTGATTCTGGATCATTTTTCTATATTATCCAGCAAAACAATTGAAATTCCAAACTCTTTCTCCCACTGAAATAATCTTCAATGTTACTGGTCCCCCTTAAATTTCAGGCGATTTTCTGTTTTTGGTAGTTGAGACAATCAGAAACGGCTATACTTACCACAAATGACGCATTAAAATTAACTGCTAATATCAGTTGTGAACTATTGCTATTAAGCTATGGAAGGAATGCGAAAGGTTTAGAATCCAGATGTATGGAGGGCAGTGGTGGACATTAATACATGCACAGTTAGCATGACAGAATAAGTCGCCACTGATAGGGAAAGAGTTAAAAGGAACTAATGAAGGAATATTTGAACCAATTTTTACTAAATTGACAAAAGAGTTTCAGAGGACAAGATCTTTTAAGGTGTTTTCATTAAAGGTCCAATATAATAAGTAATGTTTGCAACTGGAGTCCATCCATGATGGGGTGCAGACTTGCTGGACATATTTTTCAACTAGGACCACCCTGAGACAACTGACACCAAATTTGGTACCAAATGGTGATGTAGTCTTTGACAGTGTTTTCCCCTGTGATGCCAAATAAAATCCTGTTCAGAGTAAACTAGAAAGGGTCTTGAATAGGGTGGGTACATTTTATAAGATGACTCACTAAAGGACTATTGTGACCAACTTTGCTTCCCAATGACCTTATGATATCAAAGGAGAAAACCTTTGAAAAATTTTTACTAGAAGACTGACAATGGAGAGCTCTCAAATAGCTATTTTGTAAATATCAAAGTACATATCTATGGGACACCATGATGCCATAAAAAATTAATTTAATAAAATTCATCAATTTGACATGTAACCACACAAATTTCTCCTAATTCCAGGAATGAGTCAACATAAGTTTACTCAATCAATTATCAAAACTCTTCAAAATGGAGAAATTCAATATAGCACACGATATTTTTCATTACTATCCCTAAAATTAATGTCAGTCAATTTTGAATAATTGTGGAATCCAAGTTATTTCAATGATGATTCTGACTTAAAGTGAAATGATGTATAGGTTTTGAATTTTGAACAAATTTTCTGAACTCCTCTTGTTTTATCCATATGATGGCATTCAGAAATTTTACATATTGTCCAAGGCACCTTTTCCTTTCCATAATTAATAACCCAGCTTTAATCTAGAAATATGACTTATTTTGAAAATAAAAAAATCAGAAAACACACCAAAGGTGCGAAAGCAGAGTTGCGAACATTTGTTATTTTCATAAGTACATCATCGGATAGGCAAATAGTTGCATATAAGCATATAAATTCTTTTATTTCAATCAGAGGTTTATAATGGAACTTTTGAGGATGTTTGACTTTGTCCCAACTTGACTAAAAATTTGGCAGAGGTTATAATCTAGGTGATACATACTGCTGATAACTGCATGATGAAGTCAAAACAAGTCCCTTTCCAAACAAAACAAAATAAAATACTTTGGGCAAGGGTTCCCCTTTAAAAGAAGTTTTTTATTATTGCTGGAATTGTATAAGTATGTATCAGAATGCCTATTTTTCTAAAAATTTCCGTTTCTAGTTTGGTATATGCTCCACTATCCATTGCAACTCATTTCAGATCACCTCTCAAATAAAGGGCTACGCCGAGCGCAGCATGATACGACCGCAGCATGTCGATCACTGAAATTTCAACAAAAGTAATTCAAAGTGAATGTGTACACAGTAAAGAGCCTGACACAATAATTAGATGGACACAAAAAGAAGCTTGACACAGTTATTAGCTGGAAACAAACTACAGAAAAAATCAACCCTTTTGATCACTTATTGATAAAAAAAACTGCAACAGCTATGCAAAATATGTTACTATCAACTGACACTTTACATCCATAGAAATAAAAAAAAAAAATCCATCGAAATCTGATGAAAAATAAAGATTTGACATATTTAGAAAAATTGCTATTTTGTCCCCTTTGACCCTTTGTAGCTCGGAAAAGGTAAGAGCTACGCCAAATCCTTTGGCATACTACTGAAAGCTTAGATCAAGAGGAATCCCAACAAAAAAATCCCATCAAAATCCGATGAAAAATAAAGATTTGACATATTTAGAATAAACAGCTGCGCCAAGTCGCATGATACGCCCGTCGTCACTTATGTAATTTAGGTAAGGGGTTCTCATTTTAGAATGCACCTTTAACTGGCTATTAAGCTTGATATCTCTACATAGTTTGAAGAAAGATTGTCAAGTAAAGCCAATATGTGTAAAATTGCCTTAAAATTGACAAATAAAGTCCCATAACTCTTGCAAGAAAAATCCAGATTTCAAGAAAAAATAAACAGATCGTCAGGCCATCATACCCAATACCTCTACAAATTTTGAAGTGATTGGGCCAAATGGTTCTCAAGTTGGAGAGCGACATGTGAAAAATTGCCTTAAATTTGACGAATAAAGTCCCATTACTCTTGCAAGAAAAATCAAAATTTCAAGAAAAAGTATACTGATCATCATGCCATCATACGCAATACCTCTACAAAGTTTGAAGTGAATTGGCCAAAGGGTTACCAAGTTAGAGCGCGTCATATGAAAAATTGCCTAAAAATTGACGAATAAAGTCCCATAACTCTTGCAAGAAAAATCGAAATTCCAGGAAAAAGTGTACAGATCGTCAGGTCATAGTACCAAATACTTCTACAAACTTTGAAGTGATTTAGCCAAAGGGTTATCAAGTTAGAGCGCGACATATGAAAAATTGCCTTAAAATTGACGAATAAAGTCCCATAACTGTTGCAAGAAAAATTGAAATTTCAGGAAAAAGTATACAGATTGTCAGGTCATAGTACCCAATACTTCTACAAACTTTGAAGTGATTTGGCCAAAGGGTTATTAAGTTAGAGCGCGACATATGAAAAATTGCCTAAAAATTGACGAATAAAGTCCCATAACTCTTGCAAGAAAAGTCGAAATTTCACAAAAAAGTATACAGATCGTTAGGCCATCATATCCAATACTTCTATAAAGTTTGAAGTGAATTGGCCAAAGGGTTATCAAGTTAGAGCGCGACATATGAAACGGACGGACAGACGGACGGACGGACGGACAATCGGACATCAGTATACCATAATACGTCCTGTCATTAGACGGGCGTATAAAAATTGCAATTTTTGCCCCTTTGACCCCTTGTAGCTCGGAAACGGTATATGCCATGCCAAATCCGTTGACATACCTCTGAAAGCTTAGATCAAGAGGAATCCAAAGAACAAAATCCCATGGAAATCCGATGAAAAATAAAGATTTGACATATTTAGAAAAATTGCAATTTTAGCCCCTTTGACCCTTTGTAGCTCGGAAAAGGTAATTAGCTACGCCAAATCCTTTGGCATACTTCTGAAAGCTTAGATCAAGAGGAATCCCAACAAAAAAATCCCATCAAAATCCATTGAAAAATAAAGATTTGACATATTTAGAAAAATTGCAATTTTTGCCCCTTTGACCCCTTGTAGCTCGGAAACGGTATATGCCATGCCAAATCCGTTGACATATCTCTGAAAGCTTAGATCAAGAGGAATCCAAAGAAAAAAATCCCATGGAAATCCGATGAAAAATAAAGATTTGACATATTTAGAAAAATTGCAATTTTGGCCCCTTTGACCCCTAGTAGCTCAGAAACGGTAATAGCTACGCCAAATCCATTGACATTCTACTGAAAGCTTAGATCAAGAGGAATCCAAAGAAAAAAATCCCATCGAAATCCGATGAAAAATAAAGATTTGACATATTTAGAAAAATTGCAATTTTGGCCCCTTTGACCCCTGTAGCTCGAGACGGTAAGAGCTACGCCAATTCCGTTGACATACCTCTGAAAGCTTAGATCAAGGGAATCCAAAGAAAAAAAATCCCATTGAAATCTGATGAAAAATAGAAATTCTACATAATCTGCAAATTGGCAATTTTAGCCCCTTTGGCCCCTCATAGCTGGGAAAGGAAACAAGTTACCAAAAATCTAATAGCTGAGTGCCATCTTAATTTTTCACAAGGAATCCATTGAAAAAACTGCATCAAAATCGGACTTAAAATAAAAAAAA
>MJUU01063989.1:260639-274120 GCA_002080025.1 Modiolus philippinarum
TTCTATAGATATCAAGAAACATTTCATCATAAATGAGTTTAATTTCTATATACATATATAACAAAACAAAATATAATTTCATTTTTTGGTGAAATTTTACAGAACATTCACATGCCAAGGTCAAGGTCACAAGGTCAAATATTCTGGTACCAACTGAAAGGTCTCTTCATAAGGAATACACATGCAAAGTATGAAAGAACTATCACTTACCACTAAAAAAAATGCTCAATGTTAAAGTTTTTATGCAGTTGTTCACAGACCAAGGTCAAGGTCACAAGGTCAACTATTCTGGTACCAATTAAAAGGTCTTGCCACAAGGAATGCACATGCAAAATATGAAAGCCATATCACTTACCATTCAAAAGATATACCCAATGTTAAAGTTTTTTTTGGACAAACAGACAAACAGACAGACAGACCAAAAACTATATGCCCCCCGAAACTTCGTTTCACGGGGGCATAAAATAATTTTTTTGAGACTAGCCCCTGTTAGGCCCCATTTATCTCGTGAGCGGTACATGCTACGTGAAATCCTTAGGCATACTCCAGATTGGAAAATTTCCTCAGGAGCACACTGAAACAAACCCCATCAAAATCCAATAAATAATATTCTACAGTCAAATATGTGAAAACACCCAATTTAGCCCTATTTTGGCCCTAATTCTAAAATGGGTGGGGCCAAAAACTAAAGGAAACAAACATTTCTCAAGAATGTTCCAAGAAACATCATACTAAGATTTGAAAACAATCTGTCCACTAGAACCAAAGTTATGCTGTCCACAGACACGAAAATACCTAATTTAACCCCTTTTTGGCCCCTATTTTGCCTCTTTTTCAAAAACGGGTTGGGCTGGGAACACAAAATTAAAACCCGGGCTTAAGCTTGTGCCAACAAAAACATCATGCTAAAATTTGGTTGGAATCCGTTCACTAGAACCAAAGTTATGCTGTCCACAGACGCCAACGCCGACGCCAACGCCGACGCCAGCGCCAAACCATAATAAAAATTTTTGCGGTCGTATAAAAAAATTGTGGCAGGGGTTCCCCTTAATCCAGGTTACATAAGATATTGCTGAAATCAAAACAATACATTACAACCCATTTCAGACCACCATTCAAAAAAATTTGTGTAGGGGTTACCCTTATAATCAAGCTTATACATTTTGCTGAAATCAAAACATTCCAAGTCCCCCTTTCAAAATAAAAAATTGGCAGGAGTTCCCCTTATAATCTAGTTTATATATGTTTCTAAAATTGTGAAGAAAAATATGTAGCACAATACTGTTTTTCTCAGATCCAGTATTCTGGTTTGGTTTCCATGGCAACTGGAAGCTCCACTATCCATTAAAACCCATTTCAGACCACCATTCAAAAAAAAATTGGGCAGGGGTTCCCCTTATAATCTAGGCAATATGTATTGCTGAAATCAAAACATTCTGAGCCCCCCCCTTTTTCATAAAAAAAATTTGGCAGGGGTTCCTCTTATAATCTAATTTATAATGCTACAGAAATAATTAGCAGAACACTTATTTTTTTAAGATTCAGTGTTCTCGTTTGTTTCCATGGCAACTGAAAGCTCCACTATCCAGTACAACCCATTTCAGACCACCATTTAAAAAAAAAATTGAGCAGGGGTTCCCCTTATAATTCAAGTAATAGTATAGCTGAAATCAATAATTTACAAAAAAAATCAGAATACACAAATGTAATTTTTTCATCTAAGATGTTATTTCTACTGGACATTGCAAAGGACTTTTAGTAATATTGAATACTTCTTCACATTAAATTAATTACCTCCCTTAATTTATTACCTCCCTTTTTAATTTTGACTTTTCAATATATCCTTTTTTTACGTTATTGTCATCCATAAAAGTGTGTTGGTGAATATAATTAGAACTTTGAAATAAATTTACATCTTAAAGCAATATAAAAACTACTTTTGTATGAACAATAAAACTTTTTTTAGTTATTTTTGTTATCAAATAATACCAAACCTGTGATTTTAGGCTTTATTGAAAAGTTTAATTTTTGTTACATTTTTTGTAGTTGTGACCTTGACCTTTGTCGCACAAACCTCAAAATCGACAGGGTTCTTCCTCTGATCATAACTCATGTCTATGCCAAGTTTCATTTGGATGTGTAATGTGGTTCTGGAGATATTGTGTGGAAACGAATAAGTCAAATTTTTGTTCTATTTTTAGAAGTTGTGACCTTGACCTTTGTCCCACAAACCTCAAAATCAATAGGGATCTTCCTCTAATCATAACTCATGTCTGTGCAAAGTTCCATTTGGATATGACATGTGGTTCTCAAGATATCATGCGGAAACCAAAAGTTGACGCCCGGACGCCCAGACACCATTCATCAAAATATAACTCTAGTTCATCTTCGTCGCAACTAGGCTAATAAAGGTGTTGTCTTGAACTAACTATGAGCTAGACCAAAGTGTTGAAGACCTCACGGTGACTTCAAGATAAAGAACAACAATAAAAGCGTTGTTCCTTTGCTTGATTTTACCACGTATTTGTAGTGACTTTGCCTCATGTGCACTTACTATCAATTTTCCTACCAAGAAATTAGAACTATAAAGCCATAAAAAAAGAGAGAAGATTCCGTAGAAAATTACAGATATGTTGTTCTGAGTAGTAAAAGTTTTGTTCCAACTTAACTTTTTACATGTGGTTTTGTCAAGAAGTAAGCAGGATATAGTATTGAAATCAACTGCTGATTCAACTTGTTTCATTTTGAACCTTTTTCGGATAGGTTTTATGAAACTGGATCATATTGTTCTTATTTTTCTAGAGATTAAACAGTGAATCCAAGGTGAAATCTTACGAAGGAGAGGGGTACACTTATAACGTAAAAACTTAATTAACCTCTTGTAATCTTTAATTGCTGTAAATATTATGCTAAGTAATTTTTTCTACATTAAACTTTCATGTGAAACAACAAAAAATTGATATTTCATGTAAAACTTCAAAATATTATGAATACTAGAATTTTTTATATTGTATGAAATTTCCACCACTCATCATAACCATATAAGGCTAAGCAAATGAAAAAGAGCACAAAATTTGCACAAATCACTATACACAATAAATATTTGAGATAAACTGAAGAAAATATGATGAAAAATATTTTTTTTCCAATATCTTGTTTTAATATTTGACTTACCATGATTTAGAAGATGTTTCCATTCATATTTCCATTTTGTAAAATGATTTTCACCTGTATTGACAGGATGAAAGGTCGTAAGGTCAACTAACCTGACCTTAAGATCACTGATCATTAAACTGTCATTATGTCAAAAGGTACAAGTTGAAAAAGAAAGATGGGTATTCACTTGACCACACACATAAGGTTAACTACTAATTAAAAACAAAGAATTACAAACTGCATATATAGCACATTATCCCAATTAATTAATTGGTAAATAATCATCGTTCAAACTCTGTGAGCCAAAAATACTTGAAGAGTTTTTCAACTATACCCTCAAAATACACTTTTTATCTTGATTATGTGAAAAATTGAGTTCCCAACATGAATACAAAATTTTATTCTTATGTTTAGTATGATTGGATTTTGGTTATAGGTCTAACACAAAATGATAAGAATGTCATCTGTACTGAAGATGGATTTTCCTTATTGTCAAAATCTGTATGATATGATGCAAACCTGATGGAACTAACATCAGGACCTAGGGACAGTTGTCAATATGTCATCTTTTTTTAATATCTAGATTTTACTGTGTCAGGACCTTGTAACAGCATGTGAGGAATGGACCTAAACACAATATTTAACAAAAGTCGCTAAATCATTGAATCTCTAAATTATAAGTGAATACTTTATAAAGGTAAAAGTAGAAATGTGATATCATTAAGAGGGTGATAATATAAGGATTAAAATGCAAAATAAATTGAGACAAAAAATTTCAAGCAGCAACCACGTCATTTTATACAAACATTCAGGTGGTATACTACAACTTTGTAACTTTCATCAAAATCAAAGCAGTCATTTAGGAGGACATGTGAAAGGTATGTCCCCAATTTACCCAGAAAATATTCAAAGACAATTATCTCCCCTTCAAAATTTTTGACAGTAATCATATTACTGCAGGCACATCTTTGGGTAGTATCAGGGAGTATACTTCAACAACAACTTTCGTAAAATATTCAACAACGTAATATTTCATCAAAATCCAAGCAGCAGTGCTGACAAGGTTACTTTCCCCTTTTTTATCGTTTTTTGAATGATTGATTGATGTTTTACGCCAACTTAGCAATATTTCAGCTATATTGTGGCGAGAACTGTCAAATTCTTTTTTTTTTTTGAATGATCTCCCCTTCAAAATTTTGAGCAGAAGCCATATTATTTCATGCATATCTTCAGTTGGTATACTATAACTGTGTAACATTTCATTGATATTTAAGCAGCCTTTTAGAAGGACATGTGCTGACAAGGTACATGAAGGAAAGATTAGGACAGACAGACGGACAGACAGGGTGATTCCTATTAATATCAAACTTCCCTTCCAGGGTTGTAATCACTCATGCATAAAATGAAGGTCAAATGCCCCTTCTACATACTAGTATATCAATTTAAACCACTATCCATGATGCATTTATTTTCAAAAACTTATCCATCTATGACTTGTTACAGAAAAGATACAGAGGCTTTGTGATGTACAAAGGGACTATTTAGTGGAAAAAGCCAATTTTAGATACTTCAATATATCTCCCCTTCTTATGTTTGATGCACATGTGAAATACCTAAATTTTAGGAGGAAGTTCTGGCCTGGGCATGACTAGTTTTGGAGCATTTTCACATTTTTCGCATCTTCTCTATTTAAATGGCCATGGTTGCTACTTTAAACATTCTACTAACATGCATGCCAGACAGCATATCTGTAAAGTTTCATCAAGTCTGAATCAATTTTCATTATCAAATTTCAGATCTGTTTTCTTTGCATGAATGTAAAAAAAAAGTGTTTATTTGTTGGGCAAAGCCTGGAAAAACCTCTTTTAAATAGAATAAAACACCTACAATGGCCTTGACCTTGACCTCTGTTGCACAAACCTGAAAATCAATAGGATTCCTCCTCTGATCATTAGTCATGTCTATGCCAAGTTTTATTTGCATTTGACATGTGGTTCTGGAGATATTGTATAGAAACAGATAGAATCAAATATCAAATATTTTTTCTATTTTTAGAAGTTGTGACCTAGAACTTTGTCCAAGAAACCTAAAAATCAATAAGGTTCCTTCTGTCATTAAAAGACATGTCTGTGCCAATTTTCATTAAGTTGCTAAATGTGGTTCTTGAGATATTGTCCAAAAACATATAAATGTCTAATTTTGTTCTATTTTTAGAAGTTGTGACCTTGACCTTTGTCTGAAAGACCCCAAAATCTCTCCTTTGATCATTTGTCATGTCTATGCCAAGTTTCATTCAAATGTTACATATTGTGCGGAAACATAAAATTCCAACTTTTAGTTCTATTATTAGAAAATGTGACATTGACCTTTGTCCCACAAACCTTAAAATCAATAGGGTTCCTCCTCTAATCATTAAGTCATGTTTGTGCACAGTTTCATCAAGATATGAAATGTTGTTATTAAGATATCATGCAGAAACCTGGACAACCAGATTCATTGACGACAAGAAACCATACATCAAATTATAAGAGGAGTTCATCTTCGTTGCAAATAGGCTAAAAATCTCTTAGAATCACTGTTTATTTATGCCTATTTGAAGATAACATATTTTTTTTCATGGTTTTTCTTTTTTTTCTTCTGAAATTTCAATAAACAGAAAATGTTTTTGTCATGACACTCTTTGAAACATTGCATGCACTTTAAAAAAGTACTTTTATCGACTATAACGTAACAAATTAGTGTAATAATTTCTGTTATTACTTTCTCTGGGATCACATAGAGTTCAATATGAAATGTCTCCATTTATTACAATATTATACAATTATCACAATTATGTAATAGTAATTTGGATGACATGATTATCTCATTCCATGTACTGCCTTAGGGTTGTCACAAGGAGCGATTAGCTAATACACAATAGTACAGTGGACATTTATTGTGTATTCAATGTCTTTGATGTTTTATCATCAATACATGTGAACAATTGTAGCTAATTAATATATTAATAATTAATTTCAATTTTGAAATGAAAAATAAATGCACTTTTTTCTATAAATTAGACATCTTTTCACCACAGCCTTTATTGGGTACCAGTACATTTGCAGAACAACATATATATATATTACAATTTGAAAGATGTGGAATACATTATGTTCAATGCTTAGTCTTCATCTTGCATTAAAAAATCCATATCTAAATCCACAATTTTTCCCTGGACTAAACTTTAAAGTAAAGCCCAAACAATATTGGTTTAAAAAATAATATCAAGATAAAATAATTTGCATCCAAAACATATTTAAGGTAAAGGGTCAAATTCAGCAATAATTAATAAAATCTGCTGTTCAAAACACCTCAAATTTAAGATCAGAATTAATATAATAAAGGAGTAGGTACAGTAAGGGCCTTATTTGGCCTAAAAATATGTTTCAATTTTTTGTAAAAAAATGTTCCATAGGTGTGGTGCTATAGAAACAGTAAGAATTTTCAATTATTGAAGTGAGATTGCCTTGTTATTAGTGTTGAAGTAAACATAACTTCCACTTTTTGTCAAAAAATCACAAATTTGACTACTTTTAACTACTTTTTTTTGGGTGTAAACCTATAGCGCATGCAAAAACTGCAAAAATATTTATATGAGTGGTTTAAATCATCTTTGCTAATATATAAACTAGAGTAATGACTGTCGGAAACAACAGTGATCCCCGCAACCCCTGTTTGACACAGAAAACAGCTGTAGACCCTGGGTATAATTTTTCTTAACATTTTTTGAAATTAAACTATTGACAGTGACTATTTTACCATAAGGAATTAAAGAATATATGGTTGTTAGGCAGAATTCCAAAAAATAAGTAGTCTTTCAGACTTCCAGGAATTTTACCAAACTTGGAATCATATATTTTGGAATTTAAATTGGTGAAATGTTTCTTCGAATTCTAACAATTTTTTTAATATGAAAAAGAAAGGAAATGGGGTAAATGTTAAGGAGACAACATCCCATATCCAGGTAAAAACGACCAAAAACAAAACATCTAGGGGTCACCATATGGTCTTCAACACAGTGAGGACTATATTTTCAATGTAGAATTCCAAAAATTAGTGGTCTTTGACAATTTCAGGAAATTTACCAAATTTGGAATCAATTATTTTGGAAATCCAATTGGTGAAAATGATTGCCCTAATGGAAACAAATCCTAACAGTATTGTTGCTAGGTAGAATTCCAAGAAATAAGTGGTCTTTGACACTTTCAGGAAATTTACCAAAATTGGAACCAACTATTTTTGAATTTCAACTGGTGAAAATGATTGCCCTAATACAAATCCTAACAGTATTGTTGCTAGGTAGAATATTTCCAAAAAATAAGTGGTCTTTGACACTTTCAGGAAAATTACCAAATCGGAATCAAATATTTTTGAAATCCAATTGGTGAAAATGATTTACCTTATCAAAACAAATGCTTAAAGTGTGGTTGCTAGGTAGAATTCCAAAACATAAGTGGTCTTTGAGACTTTCAGGATATTAACCAAAATTGGAATCACATTTTCGAGTTCTAAGATTTCAGAATTTTTATTTTTTTTTCCAAATACTTGCCAAAATATAAGATTATATGCCAAAATGTCCAAAAATATCAGTCTTTGACATTTTCAGGAAATTTACCAAAGTTGGAACTGGAATCAAAATTCTGAAAGCTTATTGCACATCTACAGACTATATGCACCAATTCTGCAACAAAATTAAATCCATAAATCCAAAAATGTAGGATGAGTTTGCGTTGCATGCCATATGTGTCACAATCCACATTTTGGGGTCTTTGTCAAATCGACATCTTGGGGCCTCTTGTTTGCATCAAGATAAATATAAAAAATCCGAAAGCTTATGGTGCATCTACAGACCATATGCAACAATTCTACAACAAAATTAAAACCCTAAATCCAAAAATGTAGGAGGAGTTCGCGTCGCATGCCACATGTGTCAAAATGTACATCTTGGGGCCTCTTGTTTGCACCAAGACCAATACAAAATTCCGAAAGCTTATTGCGCATCTGCAGCATATATGCAACAGTTCTATAACAAATTTAAAACCCTAAATCCAAAAATGTAGGAGGAGTTCGCGTTGCAAGGATGTGTGATGGACGGATGGACAGACAGACGGACGAGGCCAACGACAATATCCCCAAACTTTCATTCAAAAGTGCGGGGATAATAAAATAAGTTGGTAATTCATCTTATTGGTTCTTGAGTGTGCTCTACATTGTATTTGCTATAACCCTAATTAGTTTATATGTCTGTCTTTTGCAAATAAAGTTATATATATTTCCGATAAGAACAAGAGCTCTGCCGAATGGCAACCAGGTATAACCCACTCATTGAACTCTTGATAAAAAATTCATGTTTTTACTAAATTTCTTAATTAAGTCCAATTTTTGTCAAACAGGAAGTATGCATCCAACATGACTCAAAATAAGATGTTCCTTACAACTAATCATATAGAGGCTGCATACGAATTTTTGGACGAACGAACGAACAGACGGACAAGGTGAATGCAGTATACCCGGTCTCTATAGAATGGGGGTATAATAACTGTCTAAAATATGCCAGATTTCTTGTATTTCTTTGAAAAAATTCAAAAGTAGTTCTAACAAGACGTCAGAATTGTAACTATTGTCCTTTTATAGCTGACAATCTTAAGAGCGTATGAATGCCCTTTACCGTTAACAGTGAAACTGCCTTTTCCTGCTACCATTAACATCTTTATCGATCAAATTCTTACCATGAATCGCCAAAAATGCTAGCATGAATCTTGAAAGGGCTTAAAATGTCCTACGGCTACCGTTAACGTCATATGACTGAAATTTTTACCGTTAACCGTCAAAAGAGTACCCAAATTGACACCTTCTCTTAAGGTAATGTCTGAATAACACTTAACTGATATATGGTATGGTTATTGCAATAGAGCATTTTTAAAACATATTAAAAGATTCTAATGTATAACATCTGCTGTTGTGGCCAAAGGCCATCTTTGATTAATCACAATTATAAACTTCACTTTTCTTCAGCAAAATTGTCTTGATACAAGAAATGGCTCTGAAAAGGCAGCAATTATGTCTTTTCATATAAGGTCAAATACTTAATGGCTCTGAAAAGGCAGCAATTATGCCTTTTAATACAAGGTCAAATACTTAATTAAAATCTGTAATTTATGATAATAGATGTAATTTGTCAATGTCCACGACCAACCATATGTACGAAGAAATCTAAATTCTGATACCCCCACTCTCTCAACTTCCATCACAAAATTCCTACTCTCTAAACTTCAACACCAAATTCCCACTCTTTCAACTTTATCACCAAATCCTTACTCTCTCCACTTTATCACCAAATCCCCACTCTCTCCACTTTATCACCAAATCGCCAGTCTATCAACTTCAATACCAAATCCCCACTTTATCAACTTTATCACCAAATCCCAATCGCTAACTTCATCACTAAATCCACACTCTATCAACTCTATTACAAATCCCCCATCTTCATCACCATATTCCCACTCTCTCAACTTCATAATATCAACTTTATCACCACAGCCCCACTCTGTCAACTTCATCATCAAATCCTAAGTCAACTTCATCACCAAATTCCCACTCTCTCAACTTCAACACCAAACCCCCACTATCTCAACTTTATCACCAAATCCCCACTCTTTCAACTTCATCACCAAATCCTCACTCTCTCAACTTCAACACAGAATCCCCCGCTCTATCAACTTTTTCACCAAGTCCAACTCTCTCAATTTCATCACTAAATCAACACTGTGTCAACTTTATTACCAAAACCCCCATCTTCATCACCAATTTCCCACTCTGTCAACTTAATCATCAAAGTCCCACTCTCACAACTTTATCACCAAATCCTCGCTCTCTCCACTTTATCGCCAAATCCCCACTCTCTCAACTTTATCACCAAATCACAGTTTTCTCAACTTCAACACCAAATCCTCATTCTCAACTTTATTAACAAATTCCCACTCTCTCAACTTCATCACCAAATCTCCACTCGCTCAACTATATAACAAAATCCCCCACTAATCAACTTAATCATCAAATCCACACTCTCTCAACTTCATCACTAAAACTCTCTCAACTCATCACCAAGTCCCACTAACTCAACTTTATCACCAAATCCCCATTTTCTCAACTTCATCACCAAATCCTCAGCCTCTCAAATTCATCACCTAATCCCCATTTTTCGAGTTCAACACCAAATCCCCACCATCTCAAATTTATCACCAAATCTCCACTCTCTCAACTTCAACACCAAATCCCCCTCTATCTCAAATTTATCATCAAATTTCCTCTCTCTCAACTTCATAACCAAACCCCCACTCTCTCAACTTCAACACCAAATACCTCACTATCTCAAATTTATCACCAAATCCTGACTCTCTCAACTTCATCACCAAATCCTAACTTTCCAACTACATCACCAAAACCACACTCTCTAGAACAAGGGAAAAGGCAATATCATTACACAAATGTATGAGGCAGGGAAGTGGACTAGACATATTCATATAATTTTTTGAGCATTAAAAAATTTTTTAAAAAACACATAATTTCTGAACAAAATGGAACAGCAAATAATACTTGCCCATCATGATGTTCTGTTTCCATTCTCCAAATATCTGTAGCAGAGGCATATAAATCCTGTAGATCTCAGATATCTGATGAATGGATATGCTGCTATACCTATTCATAAAAGCAAAATAGTGCATATCAAATAACCACTTACCCATCATTTATATCTGTATGTTTCTCTGGAGTTATTGTTCCTTTACAAATATGTCAAAATCTGTAAAAGAAATGTCAAATTACTAATTCAGAAATGTAGCGGAATTATGGGATTTTTGCTGTTCTGAACATTTTTGACAGGTCGAAACCTTTTTAAACAGGAAGCTGGCCACATGCAAAGTAATCTACAGAGACAGAAGTTGAATTTTCATTGGCCCAGTAGATTCAAAGGAGAATATGAAATATAAAAATAAAAGAAAATAAGTCCATTGGACACAGCAATGCCCCAGCCAGCTTTATATATCAGCAAACAGGAAGTAGATGAGTCACGGACTTGAAAAGGGGAGACACTGTACAACTCATCATACCAAAGATCAAATCATTCCTTCGTACACAAGCCAAGAAATCCTTGACGAAAATTTCGGACTGACATACGTACAGATGGACAAGTAAAACCTAAATCCCTGTCGCCTATAGGCAGGGGCATAAAAATTATTTACTGATGACAAAATATATCTTTGATGAAATAAATTGCAAGAGAAAGTGGTCATGAATCCTAAATCTCTCACAATTGTACTCTGAATTAGCTAAAACAATTGAGGATATCAATTCAGCTTCCAAAATTTATTATAACTTCTAGAACATTTTTATTTCAATCTGATACAGTCATGACAGTTAAATTATCACATCTCATGGTATGCATACTGATTCATCTTGCAAATACCAATTTTCCTCATCAGATCTTTTGGTGGTATACTATATCATTAATGACTCATTTTTTTTTCAAACAATTTTGGGGGACATTTTTTTACTAGATTTCAGACAGAATGTTGTCAACAGATACCTATAGTTTATATGTTGACATTTTCAGAAGAAATTATTTCCATTCTGACAGCTACTTTCTAAAATAAAATTTTATAAAAATTTTTATCTTTGAAAAATATTCATTTTTTTCATTTGAACATTTAAAATTTTCTCATTAAAAGAACTTTTCTTTCTGTATAATTTATGATGTCCCATGCAAAAACAACTTCCAAAGCAAAGAATATCATGAAGATCATAAATTAAAACATAATTGGCACCAGAATAATGAATCCTACCTAATTTGCATAAACTTTGCATAACAGACATATAATTTGAAATGAATGCCACAGATCAAAAGAAGAAATTAACAATAGAAATTGAAAACTTTGTCATTTAAATGATTTTGGAGATGAAATTAAAATGCACTTTACTGCAGACAAAAGAGGCAGCTGCACCTCATCTCAATCAAACGTTTTTAATCCTTTTGCTTCTTTGTATAAATTGAAGACTTGGAAAGAATTACACAAATATCAAACAAAAACTACTGCATGTAATAAGCATGAAATATAAGTTTTTTGGAGATAATAAGGTATTAAATTAGAAATACATAGTAATCCTTCTTTAATAAATATGAAAGAAAGGTTAATTAGATCACACAACCAAAGCTCCTAGAATGGGCGATGATGCTATGAATAACCCCTTCAAAAAATCCCTTCTCATAATTTGTAGGGATCATTTTGATTAAATATAAACTGTCTTTAGGCCGTTGTTTTTATTTTAAATTTTACAAACCCTCCTACCTTAATATTTTAGCCCCTTAATTGAAAAAAAATCGCTTTTTGAATTCTATTTTTATTTTTTTCCTACCTACAAATATTTGTACTACAAAATTCCTATTGTTTTAATCCAAATTACAGGTTTTTTTTGCCTGACCCTCGGTTTTTCTGGAATTTTTTTTCCTTCCTCCTACCCACCAACATTTAGTAAAAAATTTGTACAACTAAAAATTAAACTAGAGAATGTGTCTGTGAGACACGGATGCCCCCCCCAAAAAATTTATCGCAAAGGATAACCTCATATTTAAATGTAGGTCAAAGCCACTTAATTGTCATTAATTTGGGCAGTACTCACCAAGGCAATTAATTGGATGAAATATCATTGTCCTATAATGTGTAGTTGTTGAGAAATGCACTTAAAGGCAAACCTTAACCAAATTCACTGAAGCCTAAAATCTAGGTCAAAGCCACATTATTGTCAATGATTTGGGTAGTAGTCTTCAAGGCAATTACTTTGATGAAATATGATTGTCCTATGATGTGAAATTGTCGAGAAATGGACTTAGATGCAAAACTTAACCAAAGTCACTGAAGCGTAAAATGTAGGTCAAAGCCACCTTATTGTCAATGGTTTGGGTAGTACTCATCAAGGCAATTACTTTGATGAAATATCATTGTCCTATAATGTATAGTTGTTGAGAAATGGACTTAAACGCAAAACTTAACCAAAGTCACTGAAGCGTAAAATGTAAGTCAAAGCCACCTTATTGTCACTGATTCCTGTAGTACTCATCAAGGCAATTAATTTGATGAAATATCATTGTCCTATTATGTATAGTTCTTGAGAAATGCACTTTAACGCAAAACTTAACCTAAGTCACTGAAGCGTAAAATATAGGTCAAAGATACCTAATTGTCAATGATTTGGGTAGTACTCATCAAGGCAATTACTTTGATGAAATATCA
>MJUU01063989.1:274170-286532 GCA_002080025.1 Modiolus philippinarum
TTGAGAAATGGACTTAAACGCAAAACTTAACCAAAGTCACTGAAGCGTAAAATATAGGTCAAAGCTACCTAATTGTCAATGATTTGGGTATTACTCATCAAGGCAATTAATTTGATGAAATATCATTGTCCTATAATGTATAGTTGTTGAGAAATTGACTTAAACATAAAACTGAACCAGGGTCACTCAAGCATGAAATACAGGTCAACGAGTCAAACTACCTAGTGAAATATGTAGTACTATCCAAGATCTACCTACTGACCTATTATCATTGTTCTACCTCTTACAGTTTCTGAGAAATGGACTTTAACGCAAAACTTAACCGGACGTACAGACGGACAAGGGTAACACTATATGCCCCTTCCACATTCGTGGGCGGGGCATAAAAACAATTACCTTATAAATATTTTGCTATCATCTCGTTAATGGATCCTTTACTGGTTAAAATAAAGCATTCTTATTCATATACATATTGAAACAAAAAAAAAAAAAAACAACCTTCCCAGAATTAAGTGGAAATATGACTAATCCAAGGCACTGGTGACTGAAAAGCAAGTTTTGTAAAATTTTGTTGTGTAATTTTAGAGGATTTATGCGAACAAACTGTTTTAGCAGTTATTTGGGCAAATTTTTACAAAACTTGGAAAGCAGTATCAGAGGACTTGCAATGATAGACTGCGTCATTAGTTCAAAGGGGGATAACTCTATAACTAGAGGCTTTCAAGAATCTGCATCACTCACCTGGACCACTGCTGACATAGGCAGTCCAATAAATCTCAATTTTTAATAGGTCTCAATTTCAACTATTTTAAAGGCCTCTATGCTAAAGGGAACCCCATGATTTACAGTTGTACTGATGATAATTCAACGAAATGCATTAAAATGCAGTTTTGTATGTCACTCAAATTGTAATGGTGGAATTCAATTGTAAAGATGATTTCAATGAAATCAAAATCTCGAAATGTATTTTTTGTTGGTATTTACATAGAAAGTAACAGCAACTGAAAGTGTCATGATATTGTCAAGCTTCTTTGTATGTAAATAACAGTCCTGTAGAAAGTTCAAAGGATCCAACAAGCAATGATACACTACAACAGCAAAGTAGCATGTTCTATTATAAATCTTAATAATTGAGCGAATGTTTCAAAACAATGCCGAAATTACATAACACAATATTTTATTGTCAAATTTTGATGAATTTCTCCTTGCTGTGCAGTTATTCAACAATTTTAATGATTCTCATCAATAAAACTACATTAGTGACTGCTAATCAGCAGTACAAACACACATGAGGAAAATGACCATTTCCCGATGAATGTAATATTAAATTGGATTTTCCTTAACTCTGTCATGTCAGGCCAAGTGTATTCATATCAATTCATTTTTTGTTTAAAATTAGAATTTATCCCATTTTGATACTTTTTTTTTACGAAAATAGAAATTATGAAGTATCTTCATCATTCATTAGACCTAGTGATCTCTACATCCATAAATCACAAAGATGTCACATTATAGAATTTTTGCTATACTCAAGGATATATACTGGCAACATTATAGTTTGCAATATTATTTATTACAGTTGAATTTCGAGGGCTCAAATGGACTGAAGAAAACTGTTTGAACTGGTGGGGTAATACAGCTATTGAGGTGGAATTTATGCTCAAACCTGAGCAAAAGGACAAGAAAAAGGGTTCAAATATCCATGGTGTTCCAGCCATTGCAGTTTGAGCATTTAAGCAATAACAGTACATTATTTGAATACCCGAGGGCGTCAATCGTAGATTTGACGGTCAAAATGCAGTTTACAGGCGACGCCTAGCAGAGCCTGTAAACGGATATTTTGACTGTCAAATCAAGATTGACGCCCTCGTGTATTCAAATAATGTACTGTTATTGCGATTGTAATGCAATTAAAAACCATTAATCGATTTCATGTTCTATTTTTAACTAGTGTATTTGTAACCATACATGGAACCAGACTAAACAGGGAACCTACTATGTCCCAGGTGTGTAGATGGTGGAATTGACGGTCAGTTCTGACCAATCAAAACTTTCGTTATATAAATATTGCGTTACAATCGAAGTTCAACTGTACAATGGCAAATGGAAATTGTTCGACCAATTTCAATTTTTTCAGCAGGAATTGAGTTGCCCAAACTGAAAGATAGGTTCAACAATCATTATACCTTTTATTGGCTTTTGTGTTGGCAACCTGGTAGATAAGTAGCACAATAGGCAATAAAATTGGTATAAGGTTACAGTTAAAGTTTCCTTTGATCTCACGAAGCAAATATTTTTTAGTATTTGCTACTGCCCGAATACGAAAAAATATTGGCAAAAAGTATCTTAGGCCACGCCTACTTTGTCAATCAGAAACAATGAAACAAAGAAATATACATCACAAAGATTCTTACCGGATCGTACAAATTCTTTTACTAATCAATACATGTACTAGTCAATTTCACGATTTGTTGAAAATAAACATCCATTTTCAAAATTTGTTCTAATAAATGATTTAGTTAATTACTGATAAAAAGAATAATAGAAGTTTTGTTTTTGATACAAGAAATATTGGCTGCAATAATGAACTCACCCACAAGGGGCTCCTCCATTACTGTTCGCCAATATTTCTTGATACAAGAAATATTGGCTGCAATAATGAACTCGCCCACAAGGGGCTCGTCCATTATTGTTCGCCAATATTTCTTGTATCAAACACAAAACTTCCATTATTCTATATATAACTTTATTTGAAGGTTGTGAAACCCCTTTTTGGAACTTAATAGTGAAATTTCAGTTTGCAGAAATGTGCAATTCAAATTCATCATGTAATCAAAATTATCAGTTAATTTTTCCCAATGAAATAACAAAAGTGAAACAGAAAGTTTGTTATCCTTGGCCTAATTAAATCCTTCAACCCTGTGTATTCAATAAAAATATTGATCAGTGTCTTATGTGTGCTTTAATTTATAAAGAGAACACAATGAAAATCAAATTAAGTTTGTTTCTATTGTAGAGGGATAAATTAGGATAATAGAAAATAAATGGATTTATGCATCATTGAAGTCCAGGTGTCTTATTAAGGATTTTAACTAAATGTGTAATTAAAGGTGATTAATATACCTGTCCAAAGACAGATGTAAACCACAAATCATTATTTAAACTTTTGGGGATGGGGGTTGGGGTTATAGAATTTTATGGATAAGTTATGCTGCAACACTGGTAACTTTGAGTCTCAATCAGATGTAAACTAGAATTGAATTTGCCGTTTTTAGAGAGCATGGTGGGCTGGATCATCACAAAAAGTACATGTGAAAAATTGGATAGGATGTCAAGATCGAGTGAAATACTGAAACTGTTTTAAGAAGAAGGAAAGAGGAAAAAAGCGTGCTGTTTTTTAAGAGTGTTTGTAAAATATTTTCTTGCCAGTAAAAATTTGAAATTTGAAACAAGAGGCTCAGGGAATGAGCTTGAATCACTCACCTGACAAAATGCTTCTTATNATCGGATCGGAACGAAATGAGCAATCTTTGTAAAGGACCTTCAGTACATCATTCCTGTAAAGTTTGGTTGAATTTGCTTCAGTGGTTTCAGAGGAGAAGATGATTATATGAAAAGTTAACAGACGACGGACGGACGGACGACGGACGACGGACGCCAAGTGATGGCAAAAGCTCACACTGACCCTTCGGGTCAGGTGAGCTAAAAAGGGTGTTGTTTTTTAAGAGTGTTTGTAAAATATTTTCTTGCCAGTAAAAATTTGAAATTGAAACAAGAGGCTCAGGGACTGAGCTTGAATCACTCACCTGACAAAATGCTTCTTATATAAGCCATGCCTATGCTGATGACCAAAAATTATGTTTTTTTCCTTTGGGTCTAATGTTAAGCTATAGTTTGGTTTAAGTGGATTCAGTGGTTTCAGAGAAGATCATCAAAATGTGATTTTCCCTTAGGGTCCAAGGTTTAATTTCCCAAAGGGTCAAATGTTAAACCTAAGTTCCTTACTGGCGGACATGTTTTTTGTCGGATCAAAAGGAAATTAGCAATCTTTGTGAAGGAACTTCCATACCTCATTCCTGTAAAGTGTGGTTGGATCAGTTTCAGTGGTTTCAGAGGAGAAGATGAAAATTTTACAAACAATGTATTTCCCTTAGAGTAAAATGTTATACCCAAGTTCCGCTGGTGGCCATATTTTTGTCTGATCAGAACAAAATGAGTAATCTTTGTAAAGGACCTTCCATACATCGTTCCTGTAATGTTTGGTTGAATTTGCTTTATTTGTTTCAGAGGATAAGATGAACATGTGATTTATCCTATAGGTCCAATGTTAACCTAAGTTCCACGTTGGCAGCCATGTAGAAGGTGATGACGTGATTTTTCCATAGGGTCAAATGTTAAACAATGTTCTACACTGGCAGTCGAGTTTTTCATAGGATTGGAACAAAATGAGCAATCTTTGTTAAGGTCCTTCCATACATCATTCCTGTAAAGTATGGTTAAATTTGCTTCATTGCTTTCAGAGGAGAAGATGAAATTGTGAATTTTCCCTTAGGGTCCAATGTTAAACTATGTTCTGTGCTGGTGGCCATGTTTTTTATCGGATTTGAACGAAATGACCAATATTTGTAAAGGACCTTTAGTACATCATTCTTGTAAAGTTTGGTTGAATTTGATTCAGTGGTTTCTGAGGAGAAGATGAAATTGTGAATTTTCCCATAGGGTAGTTCTGCGCTGGTTGGCCATATTTGTCTGATCTGAACATAATGAGCAATCTTCATAAAGGACCTTCCATACATCATTCCTTTAAAGATTGGTTGAACTTGCAACAGTGATTTCAGAGGAGAAGATGAAATTTTTCCCATATAGGGTCCAATGTTAAACCTAAGTTCTGTGCTGGCAGCCATGTTTTTTTTAATCGGATCCAAAGGAAATGAGCAGTCTTTGTAAAGGACATACATTATTCCTGTAAAGTTTGGTTTCAGAGATGAAGATGAAAGTGTGTAAAGTTAATGGACAGATGACGGACGATGGATGCCAAGTGATGGCAAAAGCTTACACTGACCCTTTGGCTCAGGTGAGCTAAAAACTGGCAGGACTTAGAGAAATGGCAGCTAGGCAATACACTCTGGGAAAAGTCTCTTCACTAGAAGACATCTGAATAAGCCATCTCCTGATAGGAGACATTCAAATTAGCTGTCTAATTCTAGAGATACAGTCTTTTAATCAACACACCATCTTTGATTTGGAGATCTCTATCTCAAGTAAATTTTATTACATGTAGGTTTTCACCTGATTCGAAATTGCTGCTATTTCTATTTATCACAAGCACAATATGCTTTGAAAGGTTTAGTTTTGTTAGATTTATTGTTGACCTTTCTGTTGTTGGAATTTGATATAGTGTTCTTGAAGACTCAGGCCCTGGACTTGTTTTGAACTAGACTTGTCGATTTATGTTATTGAAAGCGGTGGCATTCCACGAAAATCTCATATTACAAGAATACTTCTGTGCAAGAAATGTCAGCATGAAAAGGTGTACGTGAGATGTCAAGTAAATGAATTTTTTGCCAAGCTGGCAGTAAAGGTGAATTTTTTGCCAAGCTGGCAGTAAAGGAGACCTTTGCTTAAAAATCAGGGATGATTTGTACGTGGTAAACCTAGATACAAAGCCTGAACCCTCACCATGCTCACTGTCGCTAAAGACAGCAACCCAAGGTATTATATTATCTTACAGAGTCGACACCAGTCCTAAGAGATATCTACTTTGTAACAAGATGTGTTTGTGAAACACTATGCCCCCAAAAACCATGTCGACAATACAAAACTAATGCTAAAATTCCAATCACTAGAAATTAAGGTTAAGTAGACATTTGTACTCAAATCCATTAGATCTATTCACATATAGAATATCATGCCTCTTGCAATTGAAATTAACGAGCTAAAAGCAAAATCTAGATTTTGTTGTTCTTTTTTTTAACTCAGTGACCTTGGCCTTTGACCTAAACCTAAATGAAATTTGCATTATAGTGTTAAGCTTTATATATATATTATATTATATTATATATATTTATATATATGATATATTATATTATATATATTTATATATATGATTAATATACAGGCCAAATATGAATGTCCTATCACATCTGGTTGAAAAGATAAAGGTAATGATTTTCACTCAGTGACCTTGACCTGTGACCTGACCACATTTTTGGAGGGAGATTTGTACTAAGCTCCATTAGATCTTAATTCACATATTGAATATGAAGTCTCTAGCAATTGTAATTAATGAGCTACAGCAAAATCCATATTTTGACCTTTTGACCTCTGTGACCTGACCTATTCGCATAATGCTGTTCAGCTGTTCAACCAATATACAGTCCAAATATGAAGGTCCTTTCACATCTGGTTGGAAAGATATGGGCAAAGTTAAAGTTTTAAAATTTGCAATCAGTACTCAGTGACCTTGACCTTTGACCTTGCCTTGATTTTTTTTTAGGGATTTGTACTAAGCTTCATCAGATCAATTCACATATGGAATATCAAGTCTTTAGCAATTATAATTAATGAGCTATAGCAAAATCTATTTTTTGACCTTTTGACCTCTGTGACCTTGACCTTTGACCTGACCTTAGTGAAATTTGCATAATGCTGTTCAGCTTCATAAGACCAATATACAGGCCAAATATGAAGGTCCTATCACATCTGGTTGAAAAGATATAGGCAATGTTAAAAGTTTTTGTTAAAGTTTTCAAATTTGCACTCAGNTTTTTTTTGGTGGATTTGTATTAAACTTCATTAGATCTATTGACATATATAATATCAAGCCTCTAGCAGTTGTAATTGTGGAGCTATAGCAAAATCTAAATTTTGACCTTTTGACCTCTGTGACCTTGACCTTTGATCTCACCTTAGTGAAATTTGCTTAATGGTGTTCAGCTTCACCTGGTCAATACACATACCAAATATGAAGGTTCTATCACATCTGGTTCAAAAGTTGTGAGCCAGATAAAAGTTGTGGACAGACAGACATACAGACACAGACAGACAGACAGACAGGACAAAAACAATATGCCCCCGATCTAAAGATCTAGGGGCATAAAAATTAAATGAATCTTAAAATCAATGATAGAATATTTCGGAACCGGTATTTTTATTATAATTTTCAACAAATACAAAAGGCAGTTGCAAAATGGAATAAACTGTATAAAACTGATGTTGATTTAACTTTGTAAGTACCTTTGCTCTCCATATTTCAATAGAAAATACAATTTAGAAAATTGCCAAAAAAATCTTGAAAGGCACAAAAAAAAACAAAACAAACAAAGAAAACTGGAAAAAATTGTGTTTTAGGAAATGAAAGAATGCTTTCAGGAGAGAGAGCTAAAATACGGGAGTTTGTATTATTTACCCTAGAGCTTCTAGGGGCCTAAAGCTGCCACTATGGTGAGGCAACCAGCATTGCCATCTGCTCTTGTTGGACTTTTGAATTTTGATTTGTTTTTACAGGACAAATGTCCAGTACACTTACTATCATTTCATATTTTCTATGAATTTAGTGTTTAGTGTTTAAAAATCAATGAAATTATTAATCCTCTGCTAGGAATTATCTCCCTTTGAAAATTACTTGGAGCATTTTAAAACCTCATTTCCAAAAAATAGGAACTTTTTTAAATTATTATTTTTAGACACAAATTCAGAAATATAGAACTGATATACCAATTGAAAACTATATAAACTAATAGATGTAGGAAGGTTATTTTCGTGACAATGAATTTATATGTGCTGAACAAAGAAAATGCTATAACCTGAAGTTTTGTTCATATCTATAAACATGACAGTTTTGTTTCAGTCTATAGATAATTCCTTCCACTTACCAAACAATGACAAGATCATTGAATGTAAGGCCTAAACAAGAGGCTCTCAAGAGCCTGTATCGCTCACCTGGGCCATTGCTGACAAATACAGTCAAAAATAATAATACCAATGTTGAATGCCAATCTTGAATCTGTTCAGACAAGCCAGACGCATTTTAAGAAGGGGACAAACTAAGGTCCATTGTGACCAAGTGTGATTCCAATTGGCCAAGTACTTTCAGAAGAGAAGATCTTGGAATATGTTTCCCCATAGGGTCCAATGTTAAACTAAGTTCCCCGCTGGTGGCCATCTTAGATGATGTGCAGACTTGCCGGNAAAATGCTATAACCTGAAGTTTTGTTCATATCTATAAACATGACAGTTTTGTTTCAGTCTATAGATAATTCCTTCCACTTACCAAACAATGACAAGATCATTGAATGTAAGGCCAAAAAAAAATATATGTGTGTTTCTGGTTACAAAGAATTTGAAAATAGGATCGATAGGTTGGCAGAAAGTTTTTTTTTTCTTTTTTTGCTACATATTTTTCACCCATTGCAATGTATGCCTGTCATTGCCATAAATCCGGTATTTAGTCATACCGCTAAAACAGTAAGTGTAATCTAATGAGTAAAAATGGCGGATTTGACAACAGCCGTCGGGAATCCTGTGATTTAAACAATTCTTCGTGCATTTTCTGATGAATAATGCTAGCAGTTGTAGAAATAGAAACATCTGAGTGGAGTTACTAACAGCAAAACGGAAGATTTCCGTTAAAGCGATCGAGGTCACACAAGAAAATTTTGAAGTATGGAAAAAAAAATGCTAGGGTCAGATGGAAAAATTAGGGTCAGAAGGAAAAATTAGGGTTGGTCGGGTAACTGGAAACACACATATTTTTATCCCCGCACTTTCAAAGAAAGTTCGGGGATAATGTTATATCCTCCATCTGTCCATCCATACGTCCGTCTGTCCGTCACACTTTTCTTGTGACTCAAACTCCTCCTACATTTATGGATTTAGGGATTTAATTTTGATGTAGAATTGTTGCACATAGTCTGTAGATGCGCAATAAGCTTTCGGATTTTCGATATTGGTCTTGTTGCAAACAAGAGGCCCCATGATGTCAATTTTAACAAAGACCAAAAGATGTGGATTTTGACACATGTGGCATGTTACGCAAACTCCTCCTACATTTTGGGATTTATGGATTAAATCTTTAAATGCAGAATTGTTGCATATAGTCTATAGATTTGCAATAAGCTTTTGGAATTTTGGTTCCGGTTCCAACTTTGGTAAATTTCCTGAAAATGTCAAAGACCCATATTTTTTTTAATTTTGTCATCTTATCTGATATTCTGACAAGTGTTTGGTAAAAAACAAAATTCTGAAAACTTTTGATTCTGAAAAGCAGTTCCAATTTTGGTAAATTTCCTGAAAGTCTCAAAGACCACTTATTTTTTGGAATTCTACCTAGCAACCACACTTAAATTGTTTGTGTAGTTTATGACAAACATTTTTGATCAATTGGATTTCAAAAATATATGATTCCAATTTTGGTAAATTTCCTGAAAGTCTCAAAGACCACTTATTTTTTGGAATTCTACCTAGCAACTGTACTTAAAATGTTTGTGTAGTTTAGGACAAACATTTTCATCAATTGGATTTCAAAAATATTGATTCCAATTTTGGTAAATTTCCTGAAAGTCTCAAAGACCACTATCTTTTTTTTTAATTCTACCCAGCAACCAAATTGAAATTGTTTGTGTAGTTTAGGAAAAACATTTTCATCAATTGTATTTCAAAAATATTTGATTCCAAGTTTGGTAAATTTCCTGAAAGTCTCAAAGACCAGTTATTTTTTGGAATTCTACCTAGTAACTCTACTTGAATTGTTTGTGTAGTTTATGGCAAACATTTTCAACAATTGGATTTCAAAAATATTGATTCCAATCCTGGTATATTTCCTGAAAGTCTCGAAGACCAGTTATTTTTTGGAATTCTACTTAACAACCATATATCCTAGAATTCTTTCAGTAACAATAACGACTTTCAATTGTTAGATTTCAAAAATAATGAAAAAATTTATGCCCAAGGTGTATCAGGGAGTGCGGGGATAGCTGTCGTTTCCGACAACATCTAGTTTTATTTGGCCTAAGCAAACGTGCATTTTTTCAAGAATTTTTATAGGTTTGGTCAGAACTACCTTTTGACTGAACAGTCTGAACTCATTGATATCTTCAAACCTTGAAAATTTAATAGTAAAATATATTTCCCTCATTTCTGTCCTCAGTTCACATCGACTGGTGTGAACTACATTTTTTCTCTATGAAGAGAAAAATGTTCTGAATCAGTGATTGATTAAATTGATTTATGATTAAACATTGTGATGCCAAGAAAAAACGGGCACCATGCCTGATGACGTCATGCTGAAAGAACAATTTTGTTTCGGATCAGATGAAAAGGAGTGTCAAGTACTGCAAACCGGAAAAATTTTGTGGCAGTTAAATTTCCGCTATTTTTGTGGAAAGGAATGAAGCAGGAAAATAAAACTGTCGTGAATATTTCAATGCAATATGGTAATTTATCTCGACAGACAACCCCAAATTCAAGACTATGCATAATGAAAACAAGTTTCCAAACCATGAAAAAAAGACAGCACAAACATTTCCCAGTTAACAGTGTTCCAGAGTTCTTGAAAAGTGTTGTTTTTGTCTGTTTAGTACACCAGGACCGACATCAAATTCCAATATATCAGCCCAGTGGTCCAACAAGAAATTCTGTAAAATGATCGGCTCTGTTCTGATATTTTAAGTGTTCAGTAATTTACTATGCCCGTTTTCTTCATTTTAGAGGTAAAAATTTTCTCTGACATTGAAATGGCATCATAGCCACTGATTGTCTGCCACAAATGTCAAAATTAATGAAGTAAACACTTGTCATAAAGCGGATTAGTCTCGACAATTGACAGAATATGAATTTCAAAATGGCCCTGCATACAGTTCTACAATATAGAACAGTCAGGGATCCCACTGCATGAAGTAAAAACTTTTCACCAGCTTAGGTTAATTATTTTTACTTTAGGAAGTAAATAAGCTCAGCATCAAATCTATTATCTTGTACAAGTAAATTTAGATAAAATACATACTTTTTCTCCATTCAGTGTCTCATTATATACATTTTCATAGGATAAATAATAACTTTCTATGAAAGTTTCATCTCTGATCTTATCATTGATTAGGGGGCACAATGTTTTTCTTGAGGCGCAAGCTAGCCAAAAATTAGTCCTTTGGGGCTTTTAACAGCTGTTAAAATTGAATTAAGTGGTCTACAACTTGCATCATCACCACATCAAGATTTATCACATTATGATGCTTGTAATTTGGTTTCATGTGGTCTGATAGGGTATCAGTTTGCCTGTAATGGGGAAAGGCTGTTTTGGAATACATACAAAATGTATACTCCATATTTCTATGCCTACTTGTATAAGTATAAAGTTTTTACTTGTAGAGGTAAATAGAATTTTTACTGCTTCAGATAAATAAAATTGACTTAAGTAAGTGAAATGATTTCACTTTATCTAGTTGGATCTCTGACTGTAGAAACTTGCGTTGCTTCTTTTTCATATACACAAGGTCCTACATGTATTATTGTGTCCAAAAACCCGTAGCAAGAGGTTTTTCACAACAAATGGTAATATAGTTTGTTCTCTGGTTTAGAATTATATTCTCAAAAATGAATTTATGTATTTTACAGTTAACTGTGATACCAAATCTTCAATAGAAGCAGAAAATCTAACTTGCATTCGAAAGTAAGTATGAATGAGCTTGCAAAACCGTAGACAAAACAATTTAGATAAAAACATACTGCTATATCATTCTCCAACAGAAAATCATGCTTTTCACCATTGTTACTAAAATCAAAAGCTTTTGACATGTTTGAGTAAACTTTTCTGTCGCTAGATTTCTGATAGCTGCAATCTTTTAAGTATTTTTACTCAATATTTCCAAATATCCAAAAATAGACATCTTCGATCAAGAGGAATCCAAAGAAAAAAATCCCATGGAAATCCGATGAAAAATAAAGATTTGACATATTAATAAAAATTGCAATTTTGGCCCCTTTGACCCCTAGTAGCTCAGAAACGGTAAGAGGTCTGCCAAATCCATTGACATACTACTGAAAGCTTAGATCAAGAGGAATCCAAAGAAAAAAATCCCATCAAAATCCGATGAAAAATAAAGATTTGACATATTTAGAAAAATTGCAATTTTGGCCCCTTTGACCCCTTGTAGCTCGGAAACGGTAAGAGCTACCCCAAATCCATAGACATACCTCTGAAAGCTTAGATCAAGGGGAATCCAAAGAAAAAAATCCCATTGAAATCCGATGAAAAATAGAAATTCCACATTATCTGCAAATTCGCAATTTTTGCCCCTTTGGCCCCTCATAGCTGGGAAAGGAAACAAGTTATCAAAAATCTAATAGCTGAGTGCCATATTAATTTT
>MJUU01063990.1:37687-52368 GCA_002080025.1 Modiolus philippinarum
AGCTTATGTTAGTTGTAGGTCCATAATATTTGATGTGCAGATGCATTATTATGGGTACATAGTACAACTCAAATCCCTACTTAGATTATGGCCCTGGCCCCTTAATCACGCATGAACGATCACTTTAAGTTTTTAGCAAGCAGTTTGTACAGCCTATACCAGTAGTCATAGGCACTTGATATACTGTATGCCATGCAGTTGCGCCTTAGGGAGTACATACCGATTCCACGCCCAGATGGTGGCCCTGGCGCCTTGGTCGTGCATGAACAATCACTTACAGATTTTAGCAAGCAGTTTGTACTGCCTATACCAGTAGTCCTAGGTACTTGATATTTGACATGCAGCTGCGTCTTGGTGAGTACATACCGATTCCACACCCAGATGGTGTCCCTGGTCTCTTAGTCACGCATAAACGATCACTTTAAGGTTTTAGCAAGCAGTTTGTACAGCCTGTACCAGAAGTCCTATCCACTTGATATTTGACATGCAATTGCGTCTTGAGAAGTACATACTGATTCCAAGCCCAGATGGTGGACCTGGCCCCTTTGTCATGCATGAGTGATCACATCATTTTTTCCAAGGAAATTGTAAACACTGTTAAAGAATTATATTTTATTTTTATTGCTGCTGCAGTAGATCAATGTGCAAATCAAGGCAATGCAAGGGGTGGGTGAGACATATCCTGTGTCCACAGTTTATTATTTTCAAAATCAAAAGATTCTATTTATATGCGAATTAAGATTATCTCCACTTTAACCATATATAACTAACTTGGTACACATGGTACAGGGAGATAATTATAACCACCCCAGTTTTGTCATAGCCTCTTATACCTATTATTAGGTTGCACTCTCATGAATACAAGAAAGCAATTTGCATTGAAGCAGGTCTTTGGTAGTAATAAAATCTACATTTATTTCAATTATAATAACACCAAAGGTTTAATGAATGACACTTCCTGTATTTACAGTGTACCCTATAAATATCCATCTCAGTCTTAAATTGCAAGTTATTACAATTTTTTGCAGGGTTCCAACCAAAGGCAGAGGAAGTTTTGATAAGAATGTTATTGTAAGTATGTTACTTGGACATTGTACCTTACTATTGTTGTATGCAATGTCCACATACTGAATTTTAATTAATTTTATAGTCCTTCAAGAGTAACCATAGACCAATTTTATTGGCCATTTGGCTACCAATTCTACAGTTTGACAACTAAATTGCTGTTGAAAAACTGTAGAATTGGTTTAAAAAATTGATCAATTGATACTTAACTCAGCAACTTTTGTGTTAGGTGATGAACTTTGTTACATTGTGAGCATTTATAAACTGGAGTTTTTATAACCGGTACAGTGAAACCTGTCTAAACCTAAAACCTGTCATTATCATGTTAAAATTTCACAGAAATTATTCAAGCATTGTCAGGTAAGGAACTTTAGATGCTTTTCCAATAGGGCTTATTTTCAACTATGTATCCCCTTGACAGATATCTTGGAGGAGGCACCAACAAAAAAATCTAAACCTTTGAAGGGGACAACCAAAGGACTATTGTGACCATGTTTGGTTCCAATTGGTTCAATGATTTCAGAGGACAAGATCTCTGTATGCATTTATCATAGGGTCTTATTAAAACTATGTTTGCTGGGGGCCATCTTGCATGATCATGAAGTATATGAGGACTTTGAAGAGAACCAATAATGGACTACAGAGACAAAGTTTGTTTATAATTTGGTCAGTGGTCACAGAGGAGAAGATCTTTAAATGCTTTCTCATATGGTCGGATGTTAAACTATTGTTCCAAGTTGAATGTGCTGAAAGAAATCTTAGATGAGATACAAACATAAAAATCACAAACTTTGAGGCCAAAATTAAAATTTTGTTTATTTCCCCTTACTCTACCAACCCTGAAAAAATGACTCTACCCAAATAATTTTATTGGCTTTTCACAATTAAAATATTTTAATGCCCCTTCTGCGAAGTAGGAGGGGTATATGGTTTTTGGGTACGTTGTCCGTACGTATATACGTACGTCCGTAATGCTCAGGACGGTCAGGTTAAGGTTTAGGTTGAAGGTGATTTAGCTTGAAGGAGTTTTGGTATCTTGATGAAACTTTGTATGCAGATACCCCATGACATGAACTTCAATATTTTAGAGGCAAACATTGACTTTGAATATTAAGAGTGAGTATTTAATATTGTATTACAGGTTAAGGTTTAGGTTGAAGGTAGTTTACCTTGAAGGAGGTTTGATATCTTGATGACACTTTATATACAGATAGATCATAATAGGAACTGCAACATTTTGGACGGAAACATGTCAAGGTTATGGGTCATTGTATTGCAAAAAATCTTATTCTTACTCTTTAAATAATGTATGATTATTAGCAGGGCATACATGTATAGTGTCAAACTTGGATAAAGAACAAGTAATATCTAACCTCTTTTTAGTAAAACTAAAAAAAAATCCTACTTACCTATCTACCTACTCAAAATCATCAGGAAGGGTTGGGTAAGGGGAAATGAGCATATTTTTAATTTCGGTCTGAAGGGAACCATACAAGTACTGATGTGACCAAGTTTCATTTCCATATCTTTGAGTGCATTTTTCTTGGGATCCCTTTGTAATACTATGCTCCTCGCTGACAGCCATCTTGGATGAGGTACGATCATAAAAATCACAAACTTTGAAGGGAACCACAAAAATACTTTTGTGACCAAGCTTGGTTAGAATTGCTCTGTAGTTTCAGAGAAGATCTTTGAACGTATTTCCCATATGGTCCCTATATATGTCAAAACTATGTTCCTGCTCCCAGCCTACTTGGATGAGGTAGGAACATAAAAATCCAGCTTTGAAAGTGACCATGTAAGGACTATTGTGACCAAGTTTGGTTTCATTTGACTTAGTAGTATCAGGAGAGTTTGAATCTATTTCCCATAGGATCCCTATGTAAAATTAGTGAAGGGACGAAATCGATTAGTAGTCGTTTGAACTTCTATGTTGTTACCAGTGGATGCCAAAAATAATAATCGATTATCACTGACATCACCGAAAAAATATTCTGGTGTGATTTCATCAACCGCTAGCTTTATTAGCCAAGTTGCAACAAAGTTGAACTCGGCTAGTATTGGTTTGGTGATGCGGGCAGGCAGGTGTGGAACATTGGTTTCTGGATGATAACTCAAAAGTTTACATCCAATTGAAATGAAACATGGATATAATGTTTGGTACTAGGAGGGGAGATTCTCTATTGATTTTGGCGAAAGTAGGTCAAGGTCACTGTGACTGAAAATAGACTGTAAATTGCAAAAAAAATTGTTTCTGGATGATGATTCAAAAAGTTTACATCCTATTGAAATGAAACTGATATATTGTTAGGTACAAGGAGGGGATTAACCCTATTGATTTTGGGGGAAAAGGGTCAAAGGTCAAGGTCACAATGACTGAAAATAGACTGAAAACTTCAGAAAAATTTGGTTTCCGGATGATAATTCGAAAAGAATACATCCAGTTGAAATGAAACTTGGATATATTGTTTTGAACCAGTAGTCGAGGAATTTATTGATTTTAGAGAAAGTAGGTCAAAGGTCATGGTGACTGGAAATAGACTGAAAAATTACTCGAAAAGTATACATCCAATTGAAATGAAACTTAGGCATGTTATTGGGTTCTAGGAGGGGAGGAAGCCTTTTGATTTTGGAGAAAGTAGGTTAAGGTCAAAGTCATGGTGACCGAAAATAGATTGAAAATTTCATAAAGGATTTGGTTTCCAGATGATACCATATATCGGGATTTTTTTGTGTGTTTCTAATTTTCGCTATCATTCACAAATTTTAGCCTACGCATAAATTTCACCTCTTATTCAAATTCATTAGATGGCGTATAAAAACACAAATAATAAACTTGGCGAATTTTTCACTTGCCTGTTTTACACTAAAATCGCAAACAAAAGCCGGCGCAAAAATAACCCGATATCTGGTATTTGACCTTTTGATTTCTTAGAATTTTGGATATTATAGGTTGGAGAGATAATACATAGAAAATATGGAGATATTTTGGTTATGGACAATTACATGTACTTTAAAAAGTCCGCATTAATTTGGTTACATAGTATATGAAGTTGCAGGGATTTAGCTAGGATTTTGAGACCATTAGTCACTTTTGCGTATAAATTTCGCGGCACAATGTGTAGTATGAGATACTAATTTTATGATTTGTAATTTTTTCTGTATTTGGTTGTATTTAAAATGCACTTCAGTGTGCTCTTTCTGGTTCCTTTTACATTTAAAGAATTTCAGCTAAGTATTTGAATTTAACTTATACATCTTTTAGTAGTGGCATCATACCTCTTCAAAGATTGTAAGAGATAATATTAGCATAATTGTCCTTTAAAAGTTAAACTTTCTATAACTTATTACACATAAAACTTTCTATAAATTTGTATCATAAAAGAAATTATTTTGGAAAATATCAAACAAATGTTGTTTATAAACACTTTTTTAGCTTTAATAGTTGTAAAATAAGAATTTTCTGTTATAATTACCAGGGCAAATATCAGCATGGTTCAATTTAAAAAAAAAAAATTCATTTTAAAGACATCATTACAGGGAAATAACCCAACTTTCAAAAAAACGTGATCTTTTAACAAAAAAATTCAAAGGGGAAGTATGAAAATTCTGCTGAAAGAAAGATTTAAATGTTCAAAACATTAATAAATTTAAACAACTGATAGTTAATTGCCATACAGGTGAGCAGGTTACCTCTGATTGACCGGTAATTAAAATAACAGGCCAGGAACACAGGTAAACAAATCACCCACGTTGTTTGTTTACAACTGAACTAATCCTTTAATTAGCATTACAGGTGTAATTAAAGTGTCAGTTTGGACAATTAGATTACAGTGACAAATATTATGGACATAATACTTCAATATTTGGCGATTTTTGAAATTTCAAGTGACGAATTGCTGGCTTAAAAAATTTGCCACTTCCAAAAAAGATTCGTCAGTGGCGAAAGTGACGAGCGCTAGCTAAATCACTGAGTTGCAACTCGGTTTGTGCACCTTGGTGTCATATATTATAGATTTTTCATCAAAATATTCATGAGAAATGGCAAAAACACACACAATTCTTTTTTCTCTTCATCATGTTCAAGGGGAACAATTCACTTCCTGTTAATGGATATATCTAAATACCGTGACCTTGATATATACGAAAACCACATCAGACCATAATGAATCAGTCTATTTGTAAAAGACAAAGTAATTTGATAAAAATGATTATTATGAATAAATATCACTCAGATAAATGAGTAAAAAGGATTACTAGACAGTCAGGAATAAAGTGTTTCATGGAATTTTGGGTGACTCACTTCAAAGTTTATGTTCGAATCTCATCCAAGATGGCTGCAATTGGGGAACATAGATTAACATAGAATATGCATGTAGGGCAGCATAGGATCCAGGGGAGTAATGCAGGCTCTTGAGAGCCTCTTGATTAAACAGAGTGTAATAAAAATGTTAAAACAGCCACAGCTATGCAGATGATGACTTAAAATCAGCTTTGATTCTGTTAAAAGATTGATAAAATCAAAACAAAAATTTCATTCTGCCCAACATTAAAATAGATAAGTGTTTCACGTGCCACAGTTTCCATTCCTACATTTCAAAGGAAAACTGCAATGTAAAATTGTGAAGTATTTCTCTTGATAATAAATGTGCATTTTAAAAGACAATTTGCTCCAGAATTGTTTAAATTTAAATCAGAACAACCCATGCTTTAGATGGTTGAACCATAGTAGAGATGTGACATCATTTTAGTTCTATCAAGAACAGTTTGATCTCACTTTCGTTCAACCGTAGTTACTTGAATTGCTGATTGAAATAGGCCTGAATGATCTGACAGGTACAATATAACATCTAAATTGTGGCATCTTTAGTTTTCATGTCAGCATGGTGAGTGTTAAGTAATGATTTAATTCTTTTTTCTTTCAGAATGAAGGCATTTTCACCAATCCAAGATTTACATATTTTGCTACATCTCTTGTTGTAAGTATATGTAGTGTTGAGTAATAGTATCAAAAATATAGAATTGTTTTTCATTGACTGAAGCATTTTTTTTGCTACCCCACTCAACAAATTTGCAGAGGACATACGGTTTTTATACGACTGCAAAAATTTTTGCGGTCATATATTGGTATGGTGCTGTCGTCGTTGGCGTTGTCGTCGTTGTCTGTAGACACTTTTGTTTTTGGTCAATAACTTTAGTTCCAGTTGATCTATCCTTATGAAATTTTAGTTCCTTGGCACAAAAGGAAGGCTTGGCAAAGTTTTGGTCATTGTGGCCCCACCCATCTTTGAAAAAGGGGCCAAAAAGGGTTAAATTTGATGTTTTCTTATATTTGACTGTAGAATCTTTAATATTTATTGGATTTTGATGGGGTTTCTTTCAGTGTCCTCCTGAGGAAATTTCCAATCAGTAGTATGTTCACAGATTTCACGTGGCATGTACCGTTCATGAGATAAATGGGGCCCAAAAAGGGGCGAATTTCAAAAATTTAAAAATTTTTATTTTTAGTCCGATTTTGATGCAGTTTTTTTGCAATGGATTCCTTATAAAAAATAAACATAGTGCTACACCATCAGATTTTTGTTAACTTGTTTCTTTTCCAAGCTATTAGGGGCCCAATGTGGCAAAACTTGCAAACATGTGGATTACCTAAAATTTTTATTTTTCATCTGATTTCATTGGGATTTTTATATTCCTCTCATTGTAGGCTTTCAGTAGTATGTCAACAGATTTGGCATAGCTCTTACAGTTTCCGAGCTATTAGGGGTCAAAGGGGCCGAAATTGCAATTTTTAGAAATATGTAAAATCTTTATTTTACATCAGATTTTAATGTGATTTTTTTCTTTGGATTCCTCTCATTGTAAGCTTTCAGAGTTATGTCAACAGATTTGGTGTTACTCTTACGGTTTAACTCTATAAGGGGTAAAAGGGGCCAAAATTGCAATTATTAGAAATATGTGAAATCTTTACTTTTCATCAGATCTTGATTGGATTATAGCCCTTACCATTTCAGAGTTATAAGGGTTCAGAGGTGGCCAAAATTGCAATTATTAGAAATATGTGAAATCTGTATTCATACCCCTGCCAACAAAGTTTGGAGGTGGAGGGTATATAGGAATCACCCTGTCTGTCCGTCCGTCCGTCTGTCCGTCTGTCCACACTTCTCGTAAGCGCAACTCCTCTTAAACCACATGAAGGATTTAGATGAAACTTTACACAAAGGAAGGACATTATATGGAGATGTGCATGAAGGAATATAATTATTGTCCGAAACCCGGAAGGGGAGATAATTCAACTTTGACTTTTCATTGATACCCTATGTATTGGTTACCTCGTAAGCACAACTCCTCTTAAATCACATGAAGGATTTTGATGAAACTTTACACAAAGGAAGGACACTATAAGGAGATGTGCATGAAGCAATATAATTATTGTCTGAAACCAGGAAAGGGAGATAATCGGACTTTGACTTTTTGTTGATTCCCTATGTATGGGTTACCTCGTAAGCGCAACTCCTCTTAAACCACTTGAAGGATTTTGATGAAACTTTACACAAAGGAAGGACACTATAAGGAGATGTGCATGAAGGAATATAGTTATTGTCGGAAACCAGGAAGGGGAGATAATTTGACTGTAACTTTCTTTCGTTGATTCCTTCTGCAATGATCTCTTTTTTTTTTCAGAAAAATAATTTAAAGCATAGATATTGTGAAATCAAACTGTTGGAGAGACACACTTTTTTCATTGTCATCCTCTTGAAAAGTTGTTTTCAAAGTGTTGTAATGAAATTTCCGTTATGCTTATGATTTTTGTGTAAAATGTCAAATAGGCTAAAAGAGGATGAATTTTATATTTGTCTGATTTCGACAGAGTATTTTCATTGGAACTCTTGTGAATAGTTCTTTCTTGAAGATTATATCATTATGTCCATACTTGTGCTGTGTCCTTACTTGTAAAGTGTCCACACCTATGTTGTGTCCACACCAACTTAAATTTGCACTTACCATATCGATTCAGGATTCAATGAGCGGGGGGTATATTTGGCTGCCATTTGGCGACAGCTCTTGTTTTCATTAGATTTTGATGGGATTTTTATCTTTGGATTATTCTCATTTTAAGCTTTCAGTAATATGCCAGTATATTTTGCGTAGCTCTTCGGTTTCAAAGCTATAATGGGTCAAAGGGGCCAAATTGCAATATTTCAAATATGTGAAATCTGTATTTTTCATTGGATTTCTCTTGATGGTAGTCCACAGAATTTCTTAGCTCTTACAATATCCTAGTAATAAGGGATTAAAAAAGCTAATTTTTAGCTCGCAGGGACGAATGTCCGGAGAGCTATTGTCATCACCCCTGCGTCGGCGTCAGCAAAACTTTAACCTGGCTTGTGGAATGGAGACCTGAAGGACTAGGATGTTGATATTTGGTATGTGGCATCCTTGTGATGAGAGCTTTCTTTTGGTACCATACTTGTAGACATTTTGACCTTGACCTTGCCCTTAGGGCAATTTTTAAAAAACTTTAACCTTGCCTCTAGAAGGTAGGCTTTTAGTGGTAGGGAGTTCATATGTGGTATGTAACTTCCTTATGATGGGACCTTTCTAAAGGTACCATATTTGTAGACATTTTAACCTTGACCTTGCCCTTAGGGCAATTTTTAAATAACTTTAACCTTGCCTCTAGAAGGTAGGCTTTTAGTGGNATGCAGTTGCGTCTTGGGGAGTACATACCGATTCCACGCCTGGATGGTGGCCCTGGCCCCTTAGTCACGCATGAACGATCACATTAAGTTTTTAGCAAGCAGTTTGTACAGCCTATACCAGTAGTCCTAGGCACTTGATATTTAATATGCAGTTGCGTCTTGGGGAATACATACCGATTTCATGCCTGGATAGTGGCCCTGGCCCCTTAGTCACGCATGAGCAATCACATTAAGTTTTTAGCAAGCAGTTTGTACAGCCTATACCAGTAGTCCTAGGCACTTGATATTTGACATGCAGTTGCGTCTTGGGGAGTACATACCGATTCCACGCCTGGATGGTGGCCCTGGCCCCTTAGTCATGCATGAGCGATCACATTAAGTTTTTAGCAAGCAGTTTGTACAGCCTATACCAGTAGTCCTAGACTCTTGATATTTGATATGCAGTTGCCTCTTGGGGAGTACATACCGATTCCATGCCCAGATGGTGGCCCTGGCCCCTTAGTCATGCATGAACGATCACATTAAGTTTTTAGCAAGACGTTTGTACAGCCTATACCAGTAGTCCTAGGCACTTGATATTTGACATGCAGTTGCGTCTTGGGCAGTACATGCCGATTCTCTGCCCGGATGGTGGCCCTGGCCCCTTAGTTAGGCATGAACGATCACATTAAGTTTTTAGCAAGCAGTTTGTTCAGCCTATACCAGTAGTCCTAGGCACTTGATATTTGACATGCAGTTGTGTCTTGTGGAGTACATACCGATTCCACGCCCAGAAGTTGGGCCTGGCCCCTTTGTCATGCATGAGTGATCACATCATTTTTTTCCAGGGAAATTGTAAACACAGTTTAAGATTATATGTTATTATTTTTGCTGCTGCAGTAAATCAGTGTGCAAATTAAGGCGATGCAGGGGCGGGCGAGACATATCCTGTGTCCACAGTTTATTTAGCTTGTTGCCCAGTCCAATAGTTATATTCTTGTTCTTGTTGCCGCAACTCTATTGAAACTGCTTCTCAGATATCGCCTCATATTTGGAGGATTGTTTGTCATGATTTGACTGTTTGAAACAAGGTGGAATTGTTTATAGGTGCATAATATTCAGTTTCATTAGTATTGATAAAATTCAGTTTATGGTCCAAACCCTCAGTCATGTATGAGCCAGCATGTCATGAAGTTTTGCATTCAGTAAGTACAGATATCAACCAGAAGTCCTAGCCGGTTGATTATACCCCCGCAAACAAAGTTTGGGGGTATATAGGAATCACCCTGTCCGTCTGTCCCTCTGTCTGTCTGTCTGTCCGTCCATATACCTTGTCAGCGCATGTTCTCCTAAATGGCTGCATGAAATGTTACACATTTGTAGTGCATCACCTGAAGATGTGCATGAAGTCATATGGTTGCTGCCGGAAATTTGGAAGGGGAGATAATTTGTCTTTGAATATTTTCTCGAAAAGGGGGGAGGACGAACCTTGTCAGCGCATGTTCTCCTAAACGGCTGCTTAGATTTTGATGAGATGTTACACAGTTGTACTACACCACCTGAAGATGTGCATGAAATAATTGGTTCATTTCTGAAATTTTGAAGGGGAGATAATTTGTCTTTAAATATTTTCTCAAAAAGGGGAGGCCGAACCTTGTCAGCACGTTCTCCTAAACGCCTCCTTGGATTTTCATGAAATGTTACACAGTTGTAGTACACCACCTGAAGATATGCATAAAATCATATGGTTGCTGCCAGAAAGTTGGAAGGGGAGATAATTTGTCTTTGAATATTTTCTGGAAAAGGGGGGAGAAGGAACCTTGTCAGAGCATGTTCTCCTAAATGGCTGCTTGGATTTTGATGAAATGGTACACAGTTGTAGTACACCACCTGAAGATGTGCATGAAGTAATATGGTTGCTTTTTGAAATTTGGAAGGGGAGATAATTCGTCTTTGCATATTTTCTGGCAAAAGGAGAGGACGAACCTTGTCAGCGCATGTTCTCCAAAATGGATTCTTGGATTTTTATGAAATGTTGCACAGTTGTAGTACACCACCTGAAGATGTGCATGAAGTAATATGGATGCTGCCAGAAATTTTTTAAGGGAGATAATTCATCTTTGAATATTTTCTGGTTAAAAGGAGGACGAAATTTGTTAGCACATGCTCTCTAAAATGGGTATCTGGATTTTGATGAAATGTTACACAGTTGTAGTATACCACCTGAAGATTTGCATGAAATAATATGGTTGCTGTCCGAAATTTTGAAAAGGAGATAATTCTTCTTTGAATAATTTTTTGAAAAAAGAGGGTAGGTATATCAATGTGTCCATACTTGTATTGTGTCCACATTTGTACTGTGTCCACAAATGTATTGTGTCCACACGCACTTAAATTTACACTTGGCATATTGATTCAGGGGGTATAACTGGCCGCCATTCGGCGACAGCTCTAGTTTATGATAGTTCAACACTTATCAACTTGAATTGTTTTAGATGTGAAAACAGATTAACCAATATTGTTTACCTGTATCTTTTTTTCCTTACTTGCAATTGACGAATGCAGTCATGCAGATTTACATTTTTCATGATCATTCCAACTGTTTTACTTAAAAATTTATTTCAGTAGTTCCAAAAATTTTTCTTTACTTTCCATATGTAATGTGCTTAACAGAGATGTTGGAAGCAAATGGGGTGCTGCTGGTCAATTTCTGGGAGCTTAGGTGAAGACTATGAGGCTTCAGATTACTTTGAACGACAAATCTGCATCCTTGAAATGTTTAAGGTTTCAGGACAATCAAAATGGCATTAGATATTAATAGAATTATATTGATTGTATCAATTGTTTTGATCTTTGATTATATTTCAGGGCTGTTGTGTACAACTCCAAGTAAAAAATGGAAACTGTTATGAGGGAATTTTGAAAACGTGTAGTCCAAAGGTAATGCTTGTATTACATGTAGCTTCATATATATTGAAATGTTTTGCTAACGTGATTTGTTGAAATTACAATGATGAATGAATACAAGAGTTCATAGATTTTCAGTTCATGTTCTTCATACAGGCATGTTCTGGTTTTAGATCTGTTGAAGTTCTATACCCTTGTCAATTGTCGTTTGTTAAGATTTGATAAAGCACTAGAGTATTTTTTTGTGCACAAATATAATCTGTTCCACATTTATTTGCCCTATTTATGATACAGTTTCAGTCTGCTCATTTAGGCACTAGTCCGATGCCCGAGACTAGTAAATCTGAATTTGGACTAGTATATTTTTTCAACCACTAGTCTGACCGGACTAGCAAGAATTTTTAGTTGCAGAAATATATGGCTTTTTCTAGACAATATGCTAAATCTACATTGCCTTTCGTCACTGTAAAATTGGCCTTCATTTACTTTAGGGGACCTACTACTTTAGGGTGATTTTTTTTGCATTTACATTTATTACAAGAAGGTTTCGTTAGGGTTAAGGTTATGGGTTAGGTTAGGGATATGGTTAGCCTATCTAGGACGTGTCCCCTTAAGTAAACTTAGTCCGTAAAATTTTTCTTTTTTCTGACTAATAAAATGGTATTCGGACTAGTAAATCTGTTATCTCAACTAGCCCGAAAGACTAGTAATGAAAAAAAGTTTTTGGGGCAGACTGCAGTTTAAGCAAACCCTTTTGGATCATATAATTGAAACAAGACAATACACCATATAGCTTTGACAGCCTAGATAATAAGATGTATTTATATTTGATAAAAAGAAAAGCAAACTGTTTTCTCCATGACTTCATGATTTATCAAAGGGTCTTAAAACAGTTCATTTAGCATGTGATTAAATGCACTCATGTTGATAGTATAGCCTTCAAGTTTTCGTAATAACTTGCAAGTAACCCTGTTTTTGTATGTCTTTCAGATGGATGTTGTTTTAGAAATGGCACATAAAGTTGACGAAACTGGTAACAATAATATCCCGTCAAGAGAATTGGTTCAGGAAAAAATCATTTTTAACTGTTGTGATATTCTGATGATAACAGCATTAGATGTAGACTTAGATTATGCTGTCAAAGGTAAATAGAACTGGACCATGGATTCATCTTAGGTATAATGACCTCATTTTGATATACAATGTATATTATGTAGATGAAAAGTTTATATACTGGAGATGAAACTCCAAAATGTACAGATAAAACAAAGCAAAGAAAAACAATTGTAACCCCATGCCCTCATTATAACAAGTTTAATTGATATCTAGACTATTACAATTAATTTCCAGGTATGAAAGGACTTTGTATAAATTTTATGCAAAGTTCAATCGTGAAATGCTGTGTTGCCTACAGTTTTAGCCTAAGCACACAATTAAGTAGCATTGATCTTTGTTATATCTTTGATAAATATAGACCTAGCATATATAAAACACTTCTCAAAAATATTTCAAAATTTGATTGTTGATTTTGTTACAGTTGATTTCTAAATTCGATATTTATGCATATTTAGTACTTTTGGGACAATAACAAGTATATACATTTTATATTGAACCCCCACTTGACAAGTGAGGGATTAATTTGAATAGACCCTTTCACAATAAATGGGTCCTGAAATTTGCACATGTGCTTATATGCCTTCGAGTGGGTAAAATGCAACGTGATGTGACGTCTTGATTAATTGTCCTACGACGTCATTTTTTGGGAACTGTTTTTATTTTCCACTCAAAATCACAGGAACGCAGTTATTGTGAAAGGGTTTATACACTCGTTAGTCCGTCTGTCAATCTGCCCATCAATTATTCTATGGAATATATTTCATCAAAAATTCTCCACTCAGCCTTGAGGGATTCATTTGAAATTGGGTATGCTGCTTTGTTGTATTGAGTTTTGTGTTGTGTTTTTTGTTGCTCTATGATATCAACTTCTTGTTAGACAGGAGTTTTAAAATTTGATACGAACAGGGTTATGATTTGTGCATAATGCATTTAACTCCATGTTTTCCCTGTATCTCCTGTATGGTTTATTATACACCCGCTTTAGCGGCGGTATTTAGTGATCATGGTGTCAGTTCGTCCTTTCATCCGTCCGCTAAAGGGGTCCACACTTTTATGGCGACAAGTCCTAGACCACTTCAATGAATCTTTCACAGAATGTTCAGTGGATATTGCCATTTGCACTAGCTATTTAAAAATTTGATTTGACTTCATTTTTTTGGTAAATTTTTTACTTCTGGTGTCTAATGGGGGAGCAGGGAGTAAAGCCTGCATAGTTTTTTCACTGTACTCCAAAAATGAAAAAAAAGGAAAAGAAATATATCAAAAGGACAAAACAACAATGAAGCAACCACCTTACAAAAATTACCGTATATACTCGATTATAAGTCGGAAATTTGGGAGCTAAAATTCATTTCCAGAGAAGGGATTCGACTTATAAGAGTAACCAAGAACCAAGGAGGAAAGTCGAGAACGTAAAATGTCCGGTAGACACATTCAATGATGACCAAATACAGTTTGCCGGTATTCAACAATCATCTGGTTCTATTGACACATTATTTATTACTTTTAATAAAAGAAATAAGCATTTTTTAGTTGTTTTCTTACTAAATTCACGATGTTTTCATTTCAGCATCATGGAGGTACTTTATGTGTATTTACGTTTCTATATTTGTGTACTAAGTTGATTTCACTAATTACCGAAAACCGACAATAACTAACACCTTTCTCCTAGGAATGTCATATCGTATCTTATGTGACATTTCCAATACTGTTTATTATTTTTTTAACTTTAATTCCATATAACAGAAATAATTTATATTTTGATACTAATTTTAGACCGGCTGTAAAAATTTTTAATATTTGAAACACGTACTTTTGATCTCATTTCGTTTATCATATCTTTGGGTATTTGGTCGTACGATATAAGTAAACAAACTTCAGTTATTCCCCCTTAATACGATGTCTTGGCTA
>MJUU01063990.1:61247-71941 GCA_002080025.1 Modiolus philippinarum
ATTCATATACACTTCCAATGATTTAGAAAAAATGTTCAGTGGTTTCAATATATTGCCACAATTTAAATATATTCTAAAATTTTTGATGTCACAATGTTATATGTTAAATTTATACAAAGTAAATTTTTACTATGAAATTTTGCTGTGTTCTTGAATTATGACCTGAACAAGAAAACAAATTAAAAGTAAGTTATTTCTAATCAACATTATGTAAGAAAATGCTTATCAAATGAACAAATATTAAAGGGATATGGAGTAAATGTACATGGTAAGATTCAGTAAATGGAAACAATGCTTTCATTGTTGTTTTTTGAAATTTCATGAAAATGGGACAAGAAAAGAATTTTTTACTGATTTTTTAAAGTGAGAATCTGCTCCACGCTTGGCACCTGTCACACTGCCATTGAAAAGTCTGGTTTTGAAATGAGCATGCATTATTGTCTAACTTTTTCAGTCAGGTTGTCCTTCTACAAATTCATCAAAGATTTCTGGGCTTCTATTGATGAAATATATAGTTTCTACAATGAGAACAAAGTTGATATTTCTCACATCGAGTTAAATAAATTTCACAAATGTTTGAAAACTCGGCTTGCCAAGTTTTTAAACATTTGAAAATTTATTTAACAAGATGTAAGAAATTTCATAATTGACGTGTTTAAGATGTAGAAAATGTTTCTTTAATGACATAATGTATACTCCTTTCTCCTATTTCCGGTGTATACCTCATTCCGGTGTAGTCGCGAATTCCGGATTTTCACAGCATTGCGTGTTTTTGAGTGCGCTGGGTTCATATGTCAGTGACGTCAGAAGGTCTGCTATATACTACCGTCAACACATAGATGGGACAACAACTATTTCAGCTAATATTGATTATATACACTTACCTTCACGATTTTACTGATATTCACTTAACCTGTGTATTGCATGAAAAGTAAATGAAATATTTTTATTGCTTTTTGGGTCCAAAATAAAATATTGTCAAGTCTACATCGTCTGCAACATGTAAAGCTTCCTCAGCAACAGTCACGTGATTTTGAAACGTCAAGATGGTCAAGAAAAAAGTATGGAAAACTAGATAAACAAAAATAAATGATTTTTTTTCCTTATTTAAAAAAAGAAACGTAGTTGGTGATCTTTGGTTGTAAATTCCGCAAAGATCCACCACTTTAAACATGAAAAAAAAATTATATGAATATTTTGGAAAGATTTGGTATAGAATTTGGGAAATGTAAATTAAAGTTTTTTTTTAATTATTTAAATAAATTTATGTTTCTTATAATAATAACAATAATAATATTAATAATAATCATAATAATAATAATGAAATAACATTGATTTCTTAAACTTATAGATAAATGTTATTCAAATAAATGTTGTGTCTTATATGCTTCTTTTCAATCTAGAGTACTAATATGTCGTTTTGATTTGTTGATCTTAAATATTGATGTCCGTTTTGGGCCTCCATACACTACTTTACTTTTGCACCGGAAATAGGAGAAACGTCAACAACGCTAAGTGTGATTGACCTGTGACTTTTGATCAAATGTTCAAAAGATAGATATTCGAGTTTGTTTACCGTTGTATGCATCATTTAACAGAATGATGTCTTTATTTTTTACTGATAGTTATCATAGTAAATGATAGATGCAGTGAGAATATTTATTAAGAGTTTGAGATATTGACCACCGGAATCAGGAAAACCCTGTATAAAACACCAAGGATTATGTTCCGAATATATTTGGTGGAGAAAATTCCATGCAAGTTGTTCTCTCAATAGAGACAAGAAATATTTTTATCACATCGGTCAGGCGTTGGATAAATATGCTAGAAATAAGAGAAAATGATTTGTTATACTGGAGAGGAACTTTGCAAGTTGTAACATGTTTATTATTTCAGAGTCTGGCAATTACCATACTTCAATATTATATATTTCCTTGTTGTTTTTTCAACAAAAATTTGCTAAAAGGTACTTAACAAAAATTTCTCATTTCATTCTGATCATATAAAAAAAATGAATGCCAGCATGAAACATTTTTAGCTCACCTGGCTATGCCAGGGTGAGCTTTTGCCATCACTTGGCATCCGTCTGTCTGTGCGGCGTCCGGCGTCCGTCGTAAATTTTTCATCCAAAAGATTCTCTCCTCTGAAACCACCGGGCCAATTGGAATCAAATTTGGTCCCCTTTAAAAATTGTATCTGACAGGTCTATACCTCATCCAAGAAGGCCGCCAGTGGGGAACATAGTTTTAATATTAGACCCTATGTGAAAACACATTCAAAGATCTCCTTTTCAAAAACTATTAGTCCAATTAGAACCAAACTTGGTCACAATGGTCCTTAGATGGTCCCTTACAAAAAAAGGTATCCGGCAGGTCTGTACCTCATCCAAGATGGCCGCCAGCAGTGAACATAGTTTCAACATAGGACCCTATGGAAAACACATTCAAAGATTTTCTTCTAAGAAACAGAACAAAACTTAGTCACAATGACCCTTAGATGGTCTCTTCCGAAAAAGGTATCAGGCAGGTCTGTACCTCATCCAAGATGGCTGCCAGACGGGAGCATAGTCTTAACATTGGACCCTATGGAAAACACATGCAAAGGTCTTCTTCTTAGAAACTACTAGTCCAGTTAAATCCAACATAGTCACAATGGTCCTTTGATGGTCCCTTCTTAAAAAGGTATCCGACAGGTCCATACCTCATCCAAGATGGCTGCCAGTGAGGAATATAGTTTAAATTGGACACTATGGAAAATAAATTCAAAGATCTGCTCAGAAACTACTAGTCAAGTGCAATTTTAGAGCCAAACTTTGTCACAATTGTGGTTAGATGGTCCTTTCCAAAGAAAGGTCCTTACAGTACAAGATGGCAGCCAGTAGGGTACACCTATGGTTAAATGTGAAACACATTCAAGCCTAAAATGATTTAATAACAAAAATAGCTACAAAAGTTTTATTGTTCATACAGAAATATTCTTTTTATTACTAGAACTTGTACTATATATATCAAATACTTCTAATTATGTACATCAACACACTTTTTAGGGAGTGTTTATAATTTAAAGATAAAAAGAAAAGTGAAAATTTTAAAAAGGGAGAACGTTTTTTAAAGGGGTCTCAGCAATATAATTACTTTGAATATAAGGGGAACCCCTGCCCAATTTTTTTTTGGTTTGTGGGGGAATGGGGTAAATGTCAAGGAGACACCATCCCATCTCCAGGTTAAAATGACCTAAAACAGTGAGGAACCTAATACCATATAGCAAGCCCTAAATGGCCCCAAAAAGGTAAAAAAAAGTGAATAAATCAATGGAAACAAACCACATCCAATAACCCGAATATCAAGAAACTAAAATTTTATAAGAAGACAAGGACAAGCCAATGACCATCATATTCCTTACTTGGGACAGGCACAAAAATTGTTGTGGGGTTAAACTTGTTTTCTTGGATCCAAACCCTCTTCTATGTATGGTGAATGGCTAAAAATAAATACACATAAAGACTCCCAGTAAAAATCAAAAAAGAAAAAAGTCCAACTTATCAAGACGAGTACCTTTACAATGAAGTACATAAAACATGAAGACAAATACACATGGATACTGTCCTGACAAATGCTCGCAGTTACTGACAGCTAGCTAAGGACATAATTTCCGTTGACTATGATATCAAGATTTCTTACATATGAAACTTCTATCTATTGAAATACTTCTAAATAGATTTCGTATAACAACATCATCATGATCATCAATTATGAAAGAAGAACATGATATTGTGCAATGCCGAATACTGCCAATATGAAAAACTGTTTTAATTTATTTACTGTGTAAAGCATTTAGGAGCTGAACAATATCTTTGCAAACAAGAACCAGAAGTAAAGATTTATGGCGGATTTCCTGGCTCAATAACGTATTATATTTGCAATTCTTCAATGAACATACCAATATTCCTCAAGTAACACCTTTAACAACTCCTTCAAAACTCCTATCTTTTCTTTGTCAATCAACCAATTAAGATTCTATAGAATTCTTTTGTATACCAATTTGTCATTACTGGAGTATCAAGGTAAACCCTTCAGGCAGTACAAATTGGTATACAATAGAATTTCTATAGAATCTTGATTGGTTGATTGGAAAATAAAAGACAGGAGTTTAGAAGGACTTGTTATATGTGTTACTTCAGGAATATTGGTATGTTCATCGAAGAATTGCAAATATAATATGTTAAAGAGCCAGGAAACCCGCCATAACAACAATGCTATATTTATATCCTTTATGAATAAGTTTGTTCAATGGATTAATAAGTTTGGAAGGACAATTTTTGAATTTATGTGCTAAAGTAAATGATATTTCCATAGAAGTTTGGATGTAATGGATGGAGGAGCTTATAGTTACCATGGAAACCAGACAACAAAACTGAAATTTTTGAAAAAAGTATACTGCTACATATTTTATTTACAGTTTCAGCAATATGTATAAACTAGATTATTAGGGCAACCTCTGCCCAATTTTTTATACGACCGCAAAAATTTTGCGGTCGTATTATGGTATGGCGCTGGCGTCGGCGTCGGCGTCTGTGGACAGCATAACTTTAGTTCTAGTGAACGGATTGTTATCAAATTTTAGTATGATGTTTGTTGGCACAAGCTTAAGCCCGGGTTTTAATTTCGCGTTCCCTGCCCAACCCGTTTTTGAAAAAGAGGCAAAAAAGGGGCCAAAAAGGGGTAAAAATAGGTATTTTCGTGTCTGTGGACACCATAACTTTGGTTCTAGTGGATGGATTGTTTTCAAATCTTNGAAAGATCTGCTCAGAAAATACTAGTCAAGTGCAATTATAGAGCCAAACTTTGTCACAATTGTGGTTAGATGGTCCTTTCCAAAGAAAGGTCCTTACAGTACAAGATGGCAGCCAGTAGGGTACACCTATGGTTAAATGTGAAACACATTCAAGCCTAAAATGATTTAATAACAAAAATAGCTACAAAAGTTTTATTGTTCATACAGAAATATTCTTTTTATTACTAGAACTTGTACTATATATATCAAATACTTCTAATTATGTACATCAACACACTTTTTAGGGAGTGTCTATAATTTAAAGATAAAAAGAAAAGTGAAAATTTTAAAAAGGGAGAACATTTTTTAAAGGGGTCTCAGCAATATAATTACTTTGAATATAAGGGGAACCCCTGCCCATTTTTATTTTGGTTTGTGGTCTGATATAATATGAAAAAGAAAGGAAATGGGGTAAATGTCAAGGAGACACCATCCCATCTCCAGGTTAAAATGACCTAAAACAGTGCGGAACCTAACACCATATAGCAAGCCCTAAATGGCCCCAAAAAGGTAAAAAAGTGAATAAATAAATGGAAACAAACCACATCCAATAACCTGAATATCAAGAAACTAAAATTTTATAAGAAGACAACTTACAAGGACAAGCCAATGACCATCATATTCCTTACTTGGGACAGGCACAAAAATTGTTGTGGTTAAACTTGTTTTCTTGGATCCAAACCCTCTTCTATGTATGGTGAATGGCTAAAAATAAATACACATAAAGACTCCCAGTAAAAATCAAACTAGAAAAAAGTTCAACTTATCAAGACAAGTACCTTTACAACATGAAGACAAATACACATGGATACTGTCCTGACAAATGCTCGCAGTTACTGACAGCTAGCTAAGGACATAATTTCCGTTGACTATGATATCCAGATTTCTTACATATGAAACTTCTATCTATTGAAATACTTCTAAATAGATTTCGTATAACAACATCATCAATTATGAAAGAAGAACATGATATTGTGCAATGCTGAATACTGCCAATATGAAAAACTGTTTTAATTTATTTACTGTGTTAAGCATTTAGGAGCTGATCAATATCTTTGCAAACAAGAACCAGAAGTAAAGATTTAACAACAATGCTATATTTATATCAGCAATATGTATAAACTAGATTATTAGGGCAACCTCTGCCCATTTTTTTTTAAACGTTGTTCAAAATGTATTTAATTTCAGCAATATGTATTATATAGATTATAAGGGGAACCCCTAACCAATTTTTTTTTAATTAGAATGGGGGTCTGATATGGGCTATAATGGATGATGGAGCTTTCAGTTGCCATTGACACCAAACACAAAACTGAAATTTTAGAAAAATACATTCTGCTTAATTTTAAATTCCAATCCAAGGTTGCTTCTAGCAGTGAACATAGCTTAAACTCTGGACCTTATTGGAAATACCATTCGGCTCTCTATATCAGCCATGGCCCAGATGAGCTATACAGGCTCTTGAGGGCCTCTTGTTTAATGTTGGATCATCATTTTAATTATCTGCTCTTAAACTTTGGAAGTAAAATTAACTCTACTGCAATGATGTATGAAAGTTTCTTTACAAAAACTGCTCATTTCAATTAGTGGATCTCACAAATCACAAGAAAAAACTGCTGGTTGATAAGATAGCTCAACATTAGACCCTATTGGAAATTATATCATTTTTGGTCATCAGCATAAATATGCTATAAAGGTATTTTTCAGGCGAGCAATACAGTCTCAGTCTTGGAACTTCATTTACTTGACGGAATTAAAAACTTATATGGTTGCTAGTTATAATTTGATGGAAATTTCTTATGAATGTATAGCTGCCAGAGAGAAAAAAAAATAGTGTTTTTGACAATTTCAGGAAATTTGTCAGTGCTTGAATCACCATTTTGAATTAAATATTGTGAGAATTATGTTTATTACCAAATAAAAATTGAAATGGTTTTTCAGCTTTGAAAAGGCAATAAATTGATATAATTCAAACATATTTTCTCAGGTCTTGATTTTGTTTCATCCAATTATGTGAACTTTTTTTATGCTGGAAGAATGTAATCATTTTCTCAGATTTTTTTCCAGTTACTGGTATTTCCAGTCTTCCCAAACAGATGGATGTGTCAGCCACAAAAATGTGAAGAGTAACTGTACAGTAACTATGGCTTTCTGTAGAAGACTAAATGAGGATACTGGCTGTAAGAATTCAAGTTTGTGTGTAAAAACTACAAATGGCACTGGGAAAAACACAACAGTGTCTCACAGTGTGGGGGCGTTTGAACTGAACAAAAGTCCATTTAATGTGTCTTCAAAAGGTAAGATGGTTGTACTGATTGCAAGTATTAGTTACAAGTTGAGAAAGCATCCATTACATAACTTTCTATCAGCTAATAAAATATTAACAATGAGAAAAATTGCAGGAGTCTGTACAATAGCAGAGCTCAAAATTCAGTATTATGAAATATAATTGTTGATTTGTTGCAATTAAATCATTCTGCATGTTCTATCCTGTAAATTTTCATATGTGGTAAATAGAATAAAAACAATTAAAATTGTTGTCTGTCCATTGTTAACTTTTTATTCAAAGATCTTCTCATCTGAAACCACCAGGCAAATTGGAACCAAACTTTGTCACAATAGTCATTGAATGGTCCTTCATATACTTTTTGATTTTTATGCTCTTTACCTCATCCAAGAGCTCATCCAAGAGAGCTGCCAGAACCGAACATAGTTTTAACATAAGACCCTATGGGAATGCATTCAAATATCTCCTCTGGAACCACTTATCCAAATGGAACAAAACCTGGTCACAACAGTCCTTTGTTTGTCCTTTAGTTTAACATAGGACCATATGGAAAATGCATTCAAAGATTTTAGTATGAAACTACTGAGCCAGTTGCAACCAAATTTTGTCACAATAATCATTGGGTGGTCTCCTTAAAAGTTTTATGTTTTTACCTCATCCAAGATATCCACCAGAGTGGAACATAGTTTAATAAAGGTACTCAATGTGAAATGCATTCAAAGATCTTTTCCTCTGAAACTACTAAACCAATACAAATCAAACTCGATCAAAATAGTCCTTAGGTGGTCCCCTTCAAAGTTTGTGACTTTAATGTCAGTACATCATCCAAGATTGCCTTCAGCGGGAAACAGTTGAAAATAGGACCCTATTGTAAATGCATTAAAAAACCTTCACATCCGAAACTGCTTGAGCAGTTTCAATTGAATTTTAATATGATTTTCCTTTGTTGGCTCTCTTCAAAGTTTTTGAATTTTATGTTGATATGACTCATCCAAGATAGTCGCCAGCTGGGAACATAGATTAACATAAAGGATATAGTGCAGCATAGGACCCAGGTGAGCGATACAGGCTCTTTAGAGCCTCTTGTTTTATTTTAGAACAATGTATATTTATATTTTTATTGAAGGAAATGGATTTGTTGCCATATTTAAAAATGGATCAAATTATACAAGGGGAGACAACTCAACATGTCAGTTACAATCAGAAGTTAATTTCATATGCAATACAAAGATAAAGTGGAGTCCAGCAACTATTGCAGAAAAATCAATCCTACCAATAAATGCTTTAATCAATAATACATTTGATGAATCTAAATGTAAGGTAAGTGGAAATATTTGTTACTATAGTTTGACTTAGATGACTCAAACACATAAAGTTCTGAAAACAGTTTGAGGTAGAGGGGTGTTGGTGCTACTTAGATCAGATTATTCTTAAACTTGAGTTAAAAGGGACAACAAAAATGGTTCAAGACATCCATGGTGTTTGAGCTTTTGCAGTTCGAGACATTTAAAAAAAAATTAATGCCTCAGCCCTTAATCATACTAACAGGTCCTAATATCAAACAGAGTCTGATGTTAAAATATTATATTTATGTACATGTACTACAGCCATTGATGTTCACTTCTTGACAGAAATACACAAACTTATGTGTAATAAAACTTCTGGGAATTTATAGAAAGACTGTCATTCAACCTTTCAAAGCTTTATCAGCCAACTTATTGTAAAATCACACTTCACTAATTGGTACTTCCAGTGATTTTTAGAATTAATCCACAAGTTTGTCTTGACTTTAGAAAAAATATCAAGATTGCTATTAGAGGAGAATTAGGAGGTCATAGTTTATCAAAGTACTATATTGGAGAGAAAAACAAATTGTTTACTAGCAGGGACATAGTTAATCATAGTACCATATATATAGAGAAAAGCATATCTTGAACTTTCATACCGTTGTTACAATGATCTGTAGATGGTCCTCTCTGAAAGTTGATGATTATGTTAATGCTACATCCATGACAGTTATATATAGGATCTTTTTGGAAATGCATTGAAAGATCTTCTCCTGTGAGTCTAAAACTGTCTAAACAATTCAAACCAAACTTGGTTTCAGGAGTAATATGATGATCCTCTTTTAAAATTTGTGCTGATCATATTCTTACCAAGATGATAACCACTAGGCATAATAATGATACATAAAACTTTTCTTCCCATTTGATTTTTTAAAGTGAAACTACACCTTTTTCCAATAATTGCATATGTGGTAAAGAATGTTATTCTATTTCAATTGGTGAACACCCAACCTCGATCTGTTATGTGGTTTTAGAGAAATATGAGTGTTTGTGTTCGATTTTTCTCAAAGCTGGATCACTTCTGGTATCTCAATACGTCATAGATACTTTAACCACGTGTTAATCACATGATTGCTTTTGAACCGTTTGATTGGACAAAAATTTCGTATCATTAACCATACTGTTAAAGATCACTGCGATGTACCAACTATTGCAATCGAAAGTGTGCATTCAAAATGCAGTTACAAAAACAACTTCTTTTTCTTCCCTTTTGTATATTATTCATTTATTTATTTTTAAATATCCACAAAAGACAATGATGCATCCGAAATGTCTACAAAATCCCAATGAAATGTTTTTTCTTCGCCTGTATTTATTGAACAAAAGATGGAATATGTTGCCATAAAACAATTACACAAAAACAACAGGTAACATTTTTGATATCACCTCGGGCATTTGAAACCTTTGATGTAGACGGTCACCAATAGTTGTTTATTGCTACTTTCGTTAATTGGATAATTGGTCACATGTCACCTTGTAGGTGTGAAAAACATTAATGATTTGAGTGAAATCATTTACTTGCGATGTTACTGAATGAAATGAAATACACAGCGTGTCGATGCAAAGATGAAATAAATAAATACATAAATAAAACTTGATAGAAGTATTAAAATAGATATGAACATGCTTATTTTCAACATTCCATTTTTAATCTAAATGTCCTTGAATAAAAAAAATCAGACTTTGCTCACGAAAATTCTCTTTTTGAAAAGTACTGAACGAAAATTTATCAAGCTTTGATGGGAGGATATGACTGGTAAATAAGATTAAAATCGTATCGATAACCAAAATCGTCGTTATTTTTTACCGATTACAGACCACAAAGATTAAATTAAAATCTATCAATTTAGTCATGTTTTGTTTGCAAGTTTTCACGCAGAGCGTCTTCCACTCAAGGGACTTGCACATCGAAGGCACAATAGTTTCTAGTGGAATACAGGGACTTGCTCCCGGCCTAGAAAAAAAATTGTTTACTATCAAATATGAATCTCGGAGATTTTTCTCCTGGCCTAGAAAAAAATGTTTACTATCAAATATGGATCTCGGAGATTTTTCCCCGAGATTCGTATTTAATAGTAAATATTTTTTTTATCTCCGAGATTCATATTTAATAGAAAACATTTTTTTATCTCCGAGATTCATATTTTATGGTAAACATTTTTTTCTAGGCCGGGAGCAAGTCCTTGTGTTCCACTAGAAACTATTGTGCCTTCGATTTTGTAACATTT
>MJUU01063990.1:79682-103008 GCA_002080025.1 Modiolus philippinarum
CATATGGCTTTCGTCTGTGACCTCAATTTCATGGTCCAGTGAGCATGTAAAGTTTTTGTGATTAGGTCATTTTCTCTGTAACTATAAGTGGTAGGTGAATGATATTTGGTATATATGTTGGTTTTGAGTAGTACATGGGAGTCTTCTATATGGCTTTTGTCTGTGACCTCAATTTCACGGTCCAATGAACATGTTAAGTTTTTTGTTTTTAGTTTAGTTTCTCAGTAACTATAAGTGGTAGGTCAATGATACATGGTATGTAGGTTGGTCTTAGGTAGTTCATGACAGTCTGTCATATGGCTTTTGTCCTTGACCACAATTTCACCGTCTAGTGAGTATGTTAAGTTTTTGTGATTAGGTCATTTTCTCAATAACTATAAGTGGTAGGGCAATGATATTTGGTGTATATGTTGGTCTTGCATAGTACATGACAGTCTGCTATATGGCTTGTGTCTGTGACCTCAATTTGATGGTCCAGTGATCATGTTGAGTTTCCTAGTATCTATTAATGAAAGTTCAATAATATTTGGCATGTGGGTTTGAGATGACAGCCTGCTTATTATCTTTAGTCCTTGACCTCATTTTCATGGTCTGGTGAACATGTTTAGTTTTTCAGTATCTATCAGTGGTAGGTCATTTATATTTGGAATTTTGGTTTTGGGTGATATGTGACAGTCTGCTATATTGCTTTTGTCAGTTAATCTAATTTCACAGTCTAGTGAACATGTTAAGTTTTCAGATTTAGGCAGTTTGAGTTTTCACATCAATTTTGCGATTAAGCAGGGACGGGCGAGACATCAATTTGGGTCCACACTTGTTATTGTATTTTTAAAGTTTAAGTCATGAAAATAACAACATTTTATTGGACAATATTTTTTACTCCCTTACCATCTTAGTTAGACATTCAATCTGTATCTTTGGCACATACTCTCCTCACCTAAACAAAGCAGTGATAAAATTATAGACTCTTTACCAATCTACCAGATAGACAGCTCTGCATTTATCCGAATTTGACATTCCCTGTTTTGTTTAGCTGACCAAATACAAAGAGATATGGGGATCAGTGTAATTTGCCAGCAAATATAAACCTTTCAATGAATATAATGTAAAATCAAAAACAAGTCTGGATCACAAGTGAAGTCTCCAGTGAGAATAAACCTGTATTTGAGATAGTTGAAGTTAAAAACTCGAACATATGACCACCAGCACTGGTTGATTCAGATCTATATTTTGTAGTATGGGATATAAAAACACTTAACAGATTTCCAACAAACTATAATTCTGATTTCTGAAGAAATCTGAAAAAAAAAAATTAAACAGTTGAGCTACCATTAAATGTTGAATATTGCCTCTCCACTCATTATTATGTAATTCATCTTTTAATCTGGGATGGTCCATTTAGACAATAGACTTTTGATCCCTGGGCTGACATCACTATGGGTTTGAATCCTGCATATGTTACACTTTGAAAGCACAACTGTAGCTCGAGGTTACAAATTCCAACTTGGCACCATAGGTTTCCTTCCCTATAAGCTTTGCTACTGTTAGAGAAGCTCCATTGGTAAACTTGCTGTTGGTGAAGAAGTCAGCTACAGCTTAATAATTTGTTGATAGTTGGTCTTTTCACGGTGAATGCCGATAATTTTCAGCATTGATATAAATCTTTCCTTTGCCTTTCCCAGCGTAGCCATAAATATCATAAATTTTCAGGGTTGGCAAAAAAGCGGGAAATACTCATATTTCCCAGGACGGTTGGAAATACTGGTAATTCCCGGGAAATACTGGGAATTCCCGGACAATACTGGGAAATATACTGTCAAATGATATGACTTCATACTTTTGTAGTTAAAAGTGTTGCAAATGAAATAGATATGTCTCAATGGAATTATACAAAGACAATTTCATTCATATGACTATTCAAAATAGGTTAAACAATAAAAATCTTCCCACTTTCACTATTAAACATCACCTGCAGTCAATGGTAATTATTGTAATACCTTTAAATGCAATTCATTTGTATAAATGTTTGTGTAAACAAGAATCAAATTCATTAAGGTACTAGTAATTATCATCAAAATTTAATTTAACAACTAAAATTGTCTCAACTGTGGGAGTGTTAATTATAAAACAACATAAATGCCAATGATGGGCTTGGGTATGCGTAATTTTTCAAAAGAAAACATCATATTGATTTATAAAGGCATGTTTTCATAAAAATTAACTAAATTTTCAAAATGATGTGAAAAATCCACTTGTTTTCTTTATATATAAAAAGGAATTAAAAGTATTTTAAAGACAATTTAAAGGAAATGTAAATTTGAAAGTAAATTTAAACAAATAGTTATGAGTATTTTTATAACAAGAGGGTTTTAATATATATATTTTTTTTTTCATATTTCCCAGTATTTCCCACTTTTTGAAAATAAGCAGTATTTCCCAGGACGGGAATTACCGGTAATTACCAGTGGGAATTACCACCACTGGTATTTCCCGGCCAACCCTGTAAATTTTATACAATACTGGTAAAAAAAGGTTTTGATGAAAAACAGTAATCCTGTACCTCAAATATTTATCAATTCTGGACTTTTTACGAAGTCAATATGTTAAATATGGACCTGTTAGGATTATATTGACCGAGGACGAAGTTAACATATTGACAGAGTAAAAAGTCCATCATTTTTATATTACATATGTGGTTTTATGGTATCTCATTACATTTTTGTGGAGAAAAAATTTGTCAATACATCGGAATTTAATTAATAATAGAATCTTTATTTGAAGGCGGGTGTGGATCTGCCATCATTTAGAATGGGTTACATGAATGCCCATAGGATAAATAAGTGTCGACATTTCTCTTACATTAGCAAATAAAAAACAAAGATTAGCGTGTTAAAGTGAAGTGTGCAATAAAAACATGTTTTCTTACATTCGACTTGATGAGTGCCCTGTGTTTGTCTATATGTTGTAATCGTCCACTAGCTTAAGACACTAGTGTTTTTGTCGGGAAAAGGATGACAGTGATTGTAAGAGCACTTGTTTGTTGACAATCCCGCACTCAAGACCAATGAAGACATGGATGTAGCGTTGCTCGACAATTAGCAAAGAATTCCGCTTAAACTGGTGCTAGGGGCCGTCTTGAACTTACTATGAGGTATGAGCAAAGCTCATTGTTGAAGGCCTCATGGTGACTTCAAGTTGAAGAACAACAATAAAAGTGTTGTTCCTTTGCTTGTTTTTTAACATGTATTTGTAGAGACTTTGTCTCATTTGCATTTAGTCCATATCCTTTCATTCACCATGTGACAACTGTTAAATATATTTTTCATTGATTTCAGTGGTTGCTCTTTAGAAACATTTGAATTTCCCCTTTCATTTCCCCGGCGGAAACTCCTATCAATGTGTTAAGCGTTTTCCAATATTTTATTAAAATATTTTTTCGTAAGAGCTTTCTGGGTGAAAAACTATAGTCTGAGACTCCAACCAGACATGTAACGTCAATAAAACTAAAAATAGAAACATAGCGTCAATATACTTAAAAATAGAAACATAGCGTCAATATAAAAAAAAAATTAGAAACAACGCTGAAATATACTGAATATTCTTAAAATCACGTGAGCGTATTAGCCAATGAGATTAATAGGAACTTATACCATATGTAATATTGGCATATATTTATTTATATGTCCAAATGTGGAGGCATTGGTGATTGTGAAGAGACTTATGAAAATTTGCTACATCTAGATACATGTACGTAAATATTTCATCATAAAGCTACGGTTGCCATCCACTCTGAACATTACTTTATTTCAGGATGGTATTATTTTTACTGTGAAGTGTGGGAAAACAGACATGTCCAGAACCTACGATGGTATTTGATGAATGAATAGGCAATATACATGTTGACAGGATGGTATAGAGAAATGGATACAGATCTGATTCTATTAAAGCCATGACCAAGAATGTTTATGATCTGAAAATACTTTTCACTTAGAGAATAATGGTAACTGGTTCGGTCAAAGATCTGAAGTTTTTTTTTTATCTTGAAGATCAGATAGCACAATTTTAGAAAGAAAAGTTTCTTCATTTAAAATTTAAATTCAAATTTACTAACTTTACAACAGCACTTTTATGATATCTCATCCTCCCATTCATTCATTTGAATCCTTCATTGTCTTATCCCTAAGTTTTCAAGCAAAATTTTACTGTTGAACTTATTAATACTGTAAAGGAAACATGTATGTGTCCTATTGAACATTTTTGCATTTTATGTAAATTTACTGCAACACCATTAAAGGAAGGTTTACATATATATCATGACAAAATATTATGTATCCCATAATTCCTAAAATTCCTTTATGTATCCAATATTTTTGTAATTAGTCTCAGTAATATTAGATTTTCCTGTCTTACAAAATCAAATAACACTGTTAAATGCATCTTTGATAGTGTGCTGACTACATTTTCTTTTTTTGAAAATTTAATTTAACACCTAGCAGTATATAAATGAAATTATGATTCAGTTTGGTGGATATTGAACTATTTGAATAAATGCCATTATTTCCCAAAAATTCAGGACTGGGTGGTACAAATGTCAGTTTAAGTTAATTGAAGTTTTAATTTTAAGTGTTAATTATTTTTTAACTTATTTAGAATTTACATTATGATTGAAATTTAAACATCAGTTAACTTTAAAGTGACATTTGATATAATACCAGTAAGAATTTTTATATGGAGATTCAGAGTTTATATATATAGCTGATGACTATACCAGATCTTGTTCAATTTTTCGAACTAATCTCAGCATAGATAAATCCATGAAAATATTTCAAAATACCATTTATGACGTTTCAGATCTGCACACACATTAAACACACATTGCCATTTTTATGTCATCTTATTTAATGAAGATATTGTTTTAGATTTATTTTATGATATGAATGTAGAAGATATCAGATGTTTTTAATATTTTATGTATGCAAGTTTTTATGAATCTGTGTAAGTTGATATCTAAAGAGTAAGTGTTAATGTTTGATTACTTTGTAAGCTTTTTATGTCTTCAACCATATACAGTGAAACCTGTCTAAACCGAACCCCTCTGGGACTGAAGAATTTGTTCAGTTTAGACAGGTGTTCAGTTTACACAGGTTTGAAATATAAAGAAATTGATAGAAAAGGTCTTCACATTGTGTTTGGTTTAGACAGGTTTTCGGTTTATTCAGGGTTCAGTTTAGACAGGTTTTACTGTACAACATATTTATCTGTATCAGTATACATGTAATATCATATTATTATATTATACAATTATGTACACTTCTTTTGTATGTACTTCAAACCAAACAAAACTTGATTAAGAAAGCTGTAGTTACACTTTCAATGGTCAACAAGCCTGTCATCTAGGATGGAATGTTTAAGATGGACACAATGGATCATGAACTTGAGGAAATACATGACTTTGTATATAACATTATGTTTCACTTGCTGATTGATACCATTTACACCACTTGTGAATTAATCATGCAATTCTTTGTAAAAGTTTTGAACAATATTTTTTAATTTAATGCAAACCAATGAATTTAGGCATAATATTTTTTTCTAATTATGAATAATGTACTAAGTATAAACAACATTTATTTAGAAAAAAAATATATGACAATTTAAAAGTAAAATACAAAATGATGGGAAATTAAGGAAAACAATGTGATGTACTAAGAGTATATTTTTGTATCATTGTGCCATATTTATATGTTATATGTGTTAATCTCTCTGGTTAGAAAGCTGAAATACATTAAGGATGTAGTAAGGTGAAATTAAATAAATTTAGGATTTTAAATTTATACCGAAAATGGAAAGAGCATTGGTAAAGGAATTTAGTCAGCTAAAAATATTGATAGGTCATGGACCTTGATTTCAAGATATTTCACATTGGCGGGAAAAGGCCCTATTGGACTTCTACCTTAGTATAACATGGACACTTTATTGATTTTTTTGACATGGAAGGAAAATCTACAATCTGATGAAATCTTGTTTAATGACCCTAAATGAGCTACTGAAGCCTTTGATCACTAGAAAAATGGGTGCTATGGGCCAAAATATATTACATATAGTAATAATGGATAGAGTCTGAGAAATCAGAAAGACTTTTACAGCTTTGGAAAATCTCATCTTACTACATCCTTAATTTTATAAATGATGGTAATTGTATTGATTGAATACGGAATTTAAAGTACAAATATTGCTGTTGAGAAATCAAATGTCGGGGTCAAACAAAAAAATTATCATATTGCAACTTATCTTTCTAATTTTTATGATGGTTTCTACAAATCGTAACTTAATTGGTGACAATTATGTTTCTCTTTTGACCGAAGGATACATATAGGGTCGACTCCGACCTGCCGTTGGGTGTGGGGTTTTCTCACCGTTCATTGAAGATCTTATGGTGGCTTTGAGTTGTTATTACTCCCCTTTGGGTCGTTGTCTCTGACACATTTTCCGTTTCCCTTCTTTTTTCTGTAAGTCTTGCCACATGACGAACAAGAATGAATGAGAAACATTGTTCCAGAGTACCATTACTTATGTAGTAAGATGATGGAATGGTGGGGTTTTTGATTCACAGATCAAATTAACAATGGGATTCATTTTCAGTGAACCAGCATATTTTTACATTGATGAATTACTTTGAGACATGTAGTCTCTATCGCCTTTTCCAGCTACTGTAGATATCCCTATGTAAAGAGTGTAATTAATCAAGACTGTGACATTGAGAAAAATGTCCTGGAAATGAAATTTGTTGACATATTTAATGTGCGTTTTGCGACTTACAGACCCTCTAGTTTTACCCTACATTCCTCATTTTGTTTTAGTTTATATTTAGTGTGGAAAAATTCTATGCAACATTTGTTGTAAATATGAAAAATCAAATTATTTAAAGTTCTGAGTATTCTTTAGTTTACATTTACATTTTTTTAACCTAACAGCATGTTATCATTTGCGATTTTCAAATTATTTTTGTTTTGTTTTTTGAAAATGGCTATTAAATTCCTATGTTTTGGTTCTTTAATCAAGCTTTCAAGTTATAACCAGAATACCTGCTTTTTCTTTATATTCTTATATAATAATTTAGAACCAGTTACAATGCTATAAAGTGCTATAAGCTTGTAATGTTTTACCAAGAATTCAAGATAAAACTGCAATTTGTAGAAGCAATTTCGGAGTACAGTTTTTGTACCGAAACTAACATTTACATTATTATGTCACCCCAGATATAGTCGGGGTGACATGTTGTTATTCTACGTTTCTTCTGATTATTTTTCTTCTTTCTCTTCTTCCAATAATTCTTGTCAGAGCGATTATTTTTAAATGGATGGATGAATTGATTTCAAACTTTGCATAAAGTTGGAACACCATCTGAAGTTATATGCTGTGCGTTTAAAATTTTCAAAATGGCCGCCATTTCCAAGATGGCCGCCACTTTACGTTGAAAAATTGGGGATTCTATATCTCAGGAACTGCTTAGAGGAATTAGTTTATATTTGGTATAAATGTTTAGTAAGATGAGAGAAAGAAATCTATGCGACAACAATTTTCAAAATGGCTGCCATTTCCAAGATGGCCGCCTTGATACGTAAAAAGTTCAACTTTGTCCGATTTCAACGAAAATTGATTTCTAGGTAGATTTTGAGGCTGCGAATAACATGGAATCATGGAATGGGGAGTCTGGGGTGACATCGGCTATTGCTTGCAATTGCAAATCTAGTTAGTTTTGTTTTTTACCTGCGAACTTTTAATTGAATGGTGACAGTAGATTTTGTAATATTATTCTCTTTACAAACAAACTGTTATGTAGATTAGTCAGTCTATCAATTAATAAAGAAATACTTCTTCCTAATTCCCAAACTCAACTTTGTAAATACCTCTTCCTAATTCCCAAAACTACTCAAACTTTGTAGCAAGATGGCTTATGATATAAAAACATCACTGCATGGAATTCTTATATCTATATTTTTATTTTAATGACTTAACTTTGTTTTGCATTATTATATTTGTATTTTGTTTCTGTGTATTAAGTATAGAAATTTACCCTCATAATTTGTGATATTGCACATCTGATAATGATAAATTAAGATATTGCATAGTAGTGTTGATTGACATTTCCATGCCATGCCCCTTCTACACCCACATTAGATATACCACACCCCTTTTGGGTGTCATCATTGACCTATGTCATGTCAATCAAATATAATAAAACAGTTATGGCACTTCTATACTTGATCAAGAACGGGTTAAATGGGCAAAACGATAAAATTGAACTGGGGTAAACCCTCCTTAAATATTACTTTATTGCTCTGTTAAACCCCAAATTGATCTCATAGAAGTGCCATAGTTGTATAATATTGTTTTGTGTACTTTTACCTAACTCATATCATTTAATTCCCATGACATAATGATTTAAATGCAACTAACTTTATAACAAGATATTAACTTGTATGTATGCATAATATTTTTTTTACCTTTTTTCATCATCGAGTCCAAATTTTGACTATTCATAGACTATTTTTCTTTTCCCATTATTTACTACTAATTTTGAAATTTTGTACCATTTCAATCCCTAACTAATATATGTTTGGCTTTGTACAGGGAAAATATTTAGAAGCTTAATTCTGCAGAGCAGAAGTCTTTTTAGACAGGTGAAGTTCAATCAGCAGTTTAAATCAATTATGAATATAGATTGTCACTTGAGACAACTGTTTCTTACAGAAAAATGCAACTCAATATCAGAGGAATTCTAAATTTATGTAATTAATTTATTATTGCCCAATTTGACAATTTCCCTTTATACAGCATGGATTCATTAAAACGATTCAATAGACTTTGTTTCTGTCATAGTTTTCATGAAGCTTTAAATGGAAAGAAATACTATTTGATTAGTTTAATTTGATAATTTTTAAATAATTTTACTTAATATTTCAATCAAGTACTAGGTAATTCACACTTAAAACACAATATAATATTAAATTGTGATGTCAAAAGTTTTTTTTTAACCACTGCAACTAATAGATAGACACAAAAGTTATTCAACAACATTTTCTACACACACAGAACCTATTTATTTATTACAGTCGATTATACAAAAGTTTTGCATTATAAACTCGCCATACAATTAGTAAATTATTTTATAAATATTGGAAAACCATTTTTTTTCTTAATAGGTGATATAATTCACCAACATAACGTACAAGGGCGCAATTACTTTATAGTAAGTCGCCTCCAAAACCAACCGAAGAAGAAGAAGAAAAGTTTATATGTGTAAAACCCTTTCTTAAATAAATTGTTAACAAATTTACAGATTTTGAGATGAAACTACAAATAATAATTTATGTAATGGAAATATGCAATTAAGTAGAGTTTTGTATGATTTATATTGGAAATTTTCAGCATATGAAATATTGGCCTTCATTTACTTTAGGGGTCCCACTACTTTAGGGTGGTGAATTTTCATATTTACATTCTTTACTTTAGGTTAGGGTTAGGTTAAGGTTTTGGGCTAGGGTTAGGGTTAGTGCTCTAGGGTCAGATTTGGTATAGTCACGAGAGTAGCCAGATATGATAGCGACCCCTAAAGTGAACTAAGGCCGAAATATTTAATCTGCCATACTAATAGTTCTTATTCAGAGCAAATATTTGATTGCTTAATTTTAAGTTACTCTCTGGAATGTCAGGTTTTATCCTGCAATGATATACAACAAAAGTATACTCTTTATGAATCATAATGTATCAAACCCTTAAAAAGAGGATTAAAAATAATTAATATAGCTGTTTGAACTCATCTTACCATGAAGACAACAAATGCTTATTGTAGTAGTGTTAAAATATGGATAACAGGAAACACCTACAATGGCTGAAAATTATAATTACATGCAACAATTTGCAAGGGAACTACACAAGAAAAACACGTATTAGACAAAAGACAAACGTAGAAAACGATAGGAACTCGGGAAAGCCGGACTTGGTACCAGCACTAGCTGTATTTGTTTTCCATGATTCTGTTTAGTCCCACTGATGATTTGTTTGTTATGCAGTTATGTACTACATAATGAAAGATATGTGTTTAGAAACATGTAAAATGTTATTTTGTTATATTGCTGATGATGCAAGTGTTTATTTTTATTAAAAATATATCAACATTTATCTTTTTGTTGGCAGGACTATGGAAGTGAAATTTACATGTCCTATGTTTAGGGAATTTCTCTTTAAATGCAGCCATTAAAACTGAACTTACTATATAATGGTAAACGGGAACATGCGGCAAATTTGGGTGCTTTTTTTTTGCAAATTCATATTTGCCCTTTTCATAAAAATTTTGTCTAATTTCATCTCACCTGGTAATAGTATGGGCTGTCTTTTCTAGTTGGTATCAAAATTATGAAAAGTTGTTTGAAAAGGAATCAATTTTATTGTGAATAAACAATTTTAATATGTCCAATTTTAGGATTTCCCTTTCTCATCTGAAAATTCGCTGAATTGCATACTTTACTTTAGTATTTTTATGGGTTGCTACATTATGACAGTATTTATTTGGGTATGGATTTTGATGATATTCTAGTATTAATTCGGGTACTAATTTTTGACCCCATCCTCACGTTCCCATACATTTTACTACAGAGTTACCCCCCCCCCCCTCAGGATTGTTACTTCATTTGTTTGACTGTTATTAATTCATTGTCAAATGTCAAGGTCACAATGCTTTTACTTGTACCACATTTTGGTGAAGTGTATAAAATTAATATGACATTTGATGATAGATTTTATACGCATGGTAATTCAAAATTAATAAAATTTAGAAACCACATGATGTGTGAATAACTAACCAAATATAAATGTTACTGTTCATTTAGTTTTTGCGACTGAATGAGTTAATAAACTCCAAAATTACTTGTTTTCCTAAATATTATCAAAGTCTAAGGTTCAGAATCCCATGTAATGAATTGCCAATGTGAATAATTTTTATACTGTTTAATGGCCTAATTGTTGTCTCAAGAGCAGAACAAATTCCTAAAATCTTTTTCCATGTTGTGGACTGCCTTTCGAAAATAGTACTAAATTACAATGATGTCATATCAGTTATTATTGTCATTTCATGATATCTCCGAATTTACTGGTACTTTCCTAATATTGCAGGGTGACCTGCATTAAGAGAACTACTACACAGGGTATATAATATTTTATTAATATAAACATCATCAGTATACAAGTGTTAAACAGATTAATGATTTGTTTCATTCACAATTTTGAAGTGATACTGTCCTCATAGACTACTTGAAATTTGTCTTTAGGTATATCATATGTCCACCTATCTTACAACATCATTTTAGCAGCCACTCGTCCTATCTCATCACTTGATTTTGCAGCCCAACCGTTTCCTCCCATAGCAATACCAATATTTGATTCTACAAGGTCAATGTATGGATGATATGTTGGCGTTACCATAGTAGCACAGCCATCTCCATGGTTAGTCAAAAAAACTACACCTTCAATTTTTGAAAAAAAGGGAAAACAAAGAATTATTACTGTATTTTGAGAAAGGGCTCGCAAAAAAGTCATTTTAGTATCTCCCTCTTGCATAGCTATGTCCTTAGCTTATTTTGGCTTTTATGTTTAGATCTTATTGGTAATTTGTTCTCTATCAGTCTTTACACATATTTTGGTATATTGATTTCCAATATTTTGATTTTATCTGCACTGAAGAGACATAAGTTGTCGAAATGCGCATATGCAGAATCCAAATTAACAACAACTTCGGTATTATGTTTTTAGTCCATTCAAGGATCTCCTCTGAAACCACTAGGTAAATAGGAATGAAAATTGGTCACTGAAATCCTTTGATGGTCCCCTTAAAACTTTTTTCCGACAGATGACCACAAGGGAACAAAGCTTTAGATTGAATCCATTCGAAAACACATTCATAAATCTCTGAAGCTATTAGGCCAATTAGAATTTAACAGTAATTTTTACATAGTCCCTTTAAAAATGATATAAAGCAGGAGGGCATCTCATCCAATGAACCATACTTGTCACATATGTCCTTGAACGTGTACAAAAATGGAGTCTGGCAAATCTGCACTTCGTCTAAGGTAGCTTTCTGTCTTTTTTTACAAACATGCAGAGAAAAATATCACTACTGACAGACAAGAAATTTTTTGTAGCAGTCCATTCCTTCTGTTGAGGGGATAATAACTGGAACCCTAGAATAACTAAGAATTCCTCCTTCATCATGAATTATAAATGTACTGATCAGCTCAAAGCTTGTTGAAATAAATTGAAAAGATGGTTGAAATAACAGGAAACATATTCAGGGAAAGTGAATCAAATGAATCAAACCTGAAATATTTTATTTGACTACGTGCTAATCTGAACGAGTCTTACCTTTAAAAAAAGATTTCATAAGGTCAAATAAGTTTTGTTCTAATTCAGGATCGCCGTTTCCACAGTACCAGGCCTGTATATTCCTGTCTGCCAAATGTTCTTTAATGATACTATCTGAATGTCCTATTTTTATGTAAAAATTTCCTAGAGATATTCAAATAAGAGCAAAATAGAATCAAATTCTAACACAGTTCAAAGCAATTCGACGATACTAAGAAAGTTATTCCATCGAAATGGTTAAACTTATTTACCAATAACACATTTCCTACAGAAATACACAAAAAAAGTTTGTTTTGTTTTTAAATGAAAAAAAATCAACAGTCACTTCGGTATTTTGCTATTAAATCATCCTTTCATGTTGTGTTTAGGCAGAGTAAGCTTCTGTGTCACCTTTGATGTCTGACTTCTTACAGACAATAACATACAATATACAAAAATGACCAATTACATGTCTGGCCATTAAAATGTGCAACTGAGAAAAATGTATTTCTCAAATTCAAACATAATGCCTTGTTGAAGTTCAAACTATTGTACCTTATTATCTAAACAGAAAAGTCTGCAAATTGAATTCAAAAAGATACTTGTCTCACATCATTATTGCAATTATGTAGTAACTAGTAAATTTAGCTATCGATAAGCAATCACAACCCAAAATAAAAAAAAAACAAAACAAAACAAAAACAAAAAACAAACATGATTTGCCACTTGAAACTTTATCCGGGTCAAAATCTCAAGCGGAATTATACTGATAAACCCATTTATTTAGGTACATGTCATTTTGACCTTTGACTTTCTGACTGTTAGCTCTCTACAGTATAGGTTTCATTCAGATCCATGATGTTGTTTTTCGGAGATTATGCAGTAATCAATTTCAATTTTGCTCAAATTATTACTGTATGCACATGTGACATTGACGTTTCATCTACTAATCAAAAAATAAATCGTTGTGTTTCAGTCTTACATTGCAGTAATCTGTATCAGTCATTTCAATCAATGGGTGTTTTCGCTTTATGGTACTGAAACCAATTTTATATATTTCTCTAAGCGTACATGTTACATTGGCCTCAATCTTTTGATTCCAAAATAGATAGATGCTTTCCTTACCATGTACCTCCAGCCTTCAGAAAAATAAGTTTCACTGAAATCTATGAAAAATCCTAAAATTCAGCTGCAGATCGACAGATTTTCTGAAAGACACTCGATAACAAAACTTTATACCCTACGTTTCAACGTTTCAAGCGGGGTAAAAAAATACTACCCATTGCAAAAGACAAAAAAATCCAAAATTTTCAAAAAACTGATGGATCACATAGATTTCTTCAATTAAGACTTAGCAATGAATGCATCTACTTCAAAGAGGTAGAATTACTGTGTTAAAGGGTGCCATTATTTCAAATTACACACAAACTTGGTACCTTATGACAAAATCCGTCGGAAAGATGGTAAAGTTCTACATCATGAATACGGTGGAAATATTTTTCGTCACAACTTTCCAAAAGTAGAGTTGCAGATTTGCATATTTTGGTCGTTCCAATCGTAGGATTCGAAACTTTACTGTTGATGCATTTATGGCAGCACTGCCTGTAAATCGTCTGGCCTTCTAGTATGTATTATGAAACATTGATGATATTGCCTATTTCGCAATTTATGCATCAGTTCATTTTGGTTTCTTTTCTTTTCTTTTTTATTTCAGTTGTTTTCAGATGGACCTATGATTTTCTGGATCATTACGTCGGCTTCAACGTCAAAACTCTTTGTTTTCGTTCATTTCTTCTCAATTAAGTAATACTGGTGAAGGTGACTAGAATTGTGGTGAAGAGGCAAGTAGGGCATCAGTGCAACTAATCTTGAAATATCTGAATTGAACAGGCATTTTAACAACTTTTATTTATATTCAATAAGTAATTGCTTTTGCATATAGAAAGCAAGCTAAATGAATCACCGCTCTGCACTCTTTTAATTTGCAAATAACCTGAAAATCTCATTTTGAATGATTTAAGCGTGTTACATTTTTACGTATTATAACTTTTATCTAAGGTAAAATATCACAGTATCTGATATAATCTTACCATCAGGATACTTGATAGGTGGTAACATGTAAAAACCAATATTCCCTTCACTATTCCTTGGGTATTCTGCATACCAGGATTCATTTCCAGGTCCATTGTACAATACACATGGCATGTCCCTGTAAAAAATGTGACAAATAAGATCTACGCTTTACGATTAAACGAAGTGGAAAAAATATCCAGTTAAAGATATTTTTGCAGTCTCTAACTCATGAGTAGGTTACAGTGACCGAGGAAACTCAAATAGCATATTGTCATCAACAAAAAGTTTTAGTATATCTATGTCATTAACGAGAAGTTGTTAATCAATATAACCATAAAATATTTTTACATTGGTTTAAGTTGTATGTTTTTTTTTGTTATTTTACCCCAATGAAGTATCGAGTCATCTTAGCTAGCCAAGGGTTACGACCCGGTCCAACTCTCCATCCTCTTGGCGAATAACCAATTTTTTGGTATAAGCAAATTGTCCACAATTGAAAAAAAAAACAGATGTCGCTCTTCGTTTTTGCGGGAGACCATTTTGCCAAAGAGGTGTAACGTTTGATATGTCATTGTAAGATTTTGTTTCTTATCTGCTTGCTTGCTGTTTGAGTGCTGTTCCTTTATGACTTATAGCTAAATGAACATGAGACCATAACACACATGTTCACTCTTCATTGATATCTTTCTGAGATACCACCATTCAACATCACGATGCATCAACATTTTACTATATCGAGGAACTTGTTGAGATAGAACACTCTTGTTTAAGTTGCTTCACTCCTTCATTTTTTTCTTCAGTATTCCATATCCTTTTTTAATAACCAAACATTTAATTATAGCAAAAAAGTCTAGTTTCAATCATTATTATCCATACCTGAGTCTGTTGGCATCTGTGTCTGAGATACGTCCAAAACTGACTGTTTGTGGCATAGGAATAAACTTCGGAGGACGCTTCAATAGCCTTATTACCTTTGTAAATGTGTTTGTAGCCAATAAAACCTTTTTCGACATAACCGTGTTACCTTTGGCTGTTGTCAGCTTAAAAATTCCAGTTTTTGGGCATGATTCTAAACTAAGTACTGTGTCTCGTAATACATCACAACCTTGATTTATTGCTACCACAATTTGTGCTGCCACCATTTTTCGAGGATTTATATGACCAGAATTGCATTTCTCGTTGATACCGGCTTCTCCCTTACCAAACTTCATGTAGGGGAATCGTTCTTCAAGTTTACTTTTGTCCAACAGCTCGTAAGACATATCGTGTTTGTCGGATACCTCCTTTGTTTCGTTTAAGAATGTTCCATTGACTGAACCAACTGACAGATTACCGACCTCACTATAAAACGATATACCTGATAATATAACAAGTTATGTATTATATCAATACATTATAGAATTGTTAAGCAACAATTTGTGCATATTGATGACAACATTTTTTCTGTGTACAAGTAACCTATTGCTAATGTATTTTTCTCATAGTATCAACCACTTTTGTAAGATGATAAGTGAATTGGTCTCATTTTGGTTCAAAATTTCTTTCTTTTGATACTTGTCCTTGTGATTACCATCAATCAGATAGATGCTATTTTAGTACCAGTGTTTACTTGATACTTTGAATCTAAAATTTGCATATTTAACTGTAAAAACTCTCAATTGTGAATATAGCTCTTTGCCGTTTCTTTAGCATCAACTTTCAGTTCAATATTTGCATTTATTTTTACTCTTAACTTTAAGGATGTTGGTTTTTTCCCCAGATCTTTAAGAATCGATCACACCTGGTAAAAATTATACCTCGACATGAGCATTATTCTGCATGAATGTGGTATTACACAGACTTGTGCATGTTTGTTATCGACATGGATAGTTCATTTTTTTCACCCTATCTGTAGTGCTTTCTATGTAATCAAAACCCGGGTGAGATTTTTCGGTCTCACCCACGGGTGAGACAAGCTACACGCACTGTTTCCCGCGAAATTACGGTCATCATTGCCCAAGATGATTTTTCCGTTTGTTCGGTATTAAAAGCGCAACAGAAGTGATAAATATCATACATTGATGTGTTTGATGCTGTTAATTTAAAAAAAAACAATAAAATGTGTTGTGTTCATAAAGAAAGCTATAAGTTAATAACGTCATTCAAAAATCCCCGGCTCGAATATTGTGACGTCTTTAAAGGGCCGTAACTCCCGTAAGTAAGGTCAAATTCCAGATCGACAATTTCAGCGTATTATAAGTAAAAAGAAATGAAATTCCAGAGTAAGAAAAGTAAATGACTGTGTAATGTATTATGTTTTGAATTAATTATGAGGGGCGGAAGGACCTTTTACGGGACGCCGGGATCAGCCATTTTATTCAGCGGGAATTTGGGATTAACGCTTAACGGGATCCAAGATTTGCGTTGTCATTTTACGGGAATCGGGATTGAAAATTTCATTTTCTCGGGAATACGGGATTTGACATTTATTTCTTCGGGAATCCGGGACCAAAGCCCCTCTTACCCACCCTCAATTATTGTCGACAGAAATCGATCATTTTTGATTGTATGTAACATGATGTCCAATGTCGAAATGAGGAACATAGCCTTTGTGTTGGAAGGGTGAGAAAACAAATCAAACACGGGTAGGTATGCAAGACAAGATAAATCTCACACACCCGCGGGCAAGATCAGGTATTCTCTGACTCGGCGAAACCTCGTCAGAGACAACCTTAATCTTGCCCTTGGGTGTGTGAGATTTCCTTATTTTGCATACACACCCGTGTTAGATACATATTGTCAATCGTTTAAGGCGATCACCTGACAGACTCTCTAACTCCCTATATCTTGCGATAGATCTCTGGGCCAATATTGACCAAACAGGTAGCACTGCTGTACATCTTGTTATTCTCCCCTCGTCAAAGTATGTGCTAAATACTTCGTGACCAGTCAATACCTCACGTTTCTAAAAAAAGAACAGCGAAATTGTTTCAAATGTCTTGTATATAATATTCTGGGATTGTGACTCTATCAAAATCAAAACAATGATTTCGTTTCAAACTAATGTTGCGTTCATACGCAATTCGATTTAATTTTCATTCGATGGATATGAAACTAATGCGTATGATATATTATTTTGCTCAGACCGCATTAGAAACGTTGCATTCACATGCAATGTGTATCGAATTCGCATCGAAAAACGTTTTCAATGCGTATTCAATGTGCATTTTGTGTATGTATGAACACAACATAATTATCCACTGCGTTTTTAGTACAAAATTTGATTGTAGTGCTAACTTGAAAAGAGCAGATTCGGGTAATTTGTATTATGTATTTGCAATAGACTCCTTTAATTAAAATGTGTGTCTATAAAAAAAACCACCACAGTAAAGACGTCGAAGTAGATCTAGTTTTACTTTAAAGTGTTGCGTTTTCGTGTACACTAGTATGCTTAATACAATCAATTGCATTTATTTTACCTTTGGTTCCTCTGGTCCAATCAAACATATTTTTTTGCTCCTATCTGACGATGCATGCCGGGCCGCTGCAGATCCGATCATTCCAGCCCCCACAACGCACAAATCGTACACAGCCATTGTTCTGGATTACTTAAAATGACACGTGACCACACTGACTGTTATGACCTATTCTTTAGTGAGAAAGGTGAGTGTGTGTGTATGTATGGGTGGACGAATGTGTCTGCGTGTGAAAGTATACATGATTTGTTATGCCCGAAAGGGCCCTGTGATTAGGCCAATAAAGAATTTGAATTTGAATTTGAATATTCTTTGTATTTAAGACGTTGTTATAATCATATACATTATACACTTCAAAATATCAAACGATGAAACATGCAGGACTAACAACGTTTAAATATCTATTTCTCGTAGCTTTTAAATTGAATTATTTGATCTAAATCGTCTTAATCATGTTAATAGAATATGTACACATACATTAAGATAATCAGTATTTAGATAAGAATAATATATATTCCATGTCACGTTTTTACCTGTTTTTAAAGATAAGGCATACAAGTATATCATTTATTAAGGTCTCTTCGACTGTTCAAAATCGAAAATACCTCATTGTTTCATTTGCGATTTTTCCCCTCTTCTGCCTTTGCCAAAAGGAAAGGTTTACATCAATGAAATTTAACGCAGTTGTGGAAATGTATTTATAAAGGGTACTGTAGACCACGTGTATTTGTTTATTGTCTACACGTGTTGTTAAGATTGTATATGTTTACCGATCACTGATTGGTTAAAATCTCCGGTCATCTCGACTACTTGATTTCTCTTTGGCTCAAGCTTATCATAATAAAGTTATCATGCGTGAGACAAGATTTTGAGTCTCATTTTGATTTGACGTTCGCCTTTCGTACAGCACAGTACACCTACCCACCCATCCACGTAGTGAATAACAATTTTAATGTTAAAAAAATAGTAATGTTTTATATCTTATTTAATGCTAGTTGAATTGTAGTTAATAATTCAATAGTTATTTTGTAGACTTTCTAATGTATATGGTGTTATTATGATGTGATGTTCAGTGGTCGATGACAGAAATAAAAAATGAACAGTTTTATTAAAATAAAGAGGCTTTCTGTGCTGTCTACGGCGAGCTGATACCAAAATAGCTTCATGAGCCAGATCCACCCTGAGTCACATTGGGAGGGGGCTATTTGCAAAAACGCCCTAAAGATGTATGGTGAAATAAATCATAACGCGTTTGATATAGGGAGTGAAGCGTCATTCATGTTTTCTTTTAATATAATACTGTGTATACTGATGGGGAAAATGTTCAGTGCGTAACGGCGGATACATGTATTTAGAACATGTTGTGTGAATCCTAAAGTGTACTCTGTGAAAGTTTTTTCCATTGAATGTATGTATGTTTCTTGTTATTCTTTTTTGTCCAACAATTCACCCATAAGTGTTACAAAAGATTGTTACTTGAAACAACTGTTTCTTACAGAAAAATACAACTCATTTATTGTCTTTTAAAATTTAAATGGAGGTTTTTATGACAATTTCAGTATCAGATGAATTCTAAATTTAGGTAGTAATTTATCAATTCCCACATTGACAATTTTCCTTAATACAGCATGTAAATTTGGATTTATTAAAACAATTCAATAGACTTTGTTTCTGTCAAAGTTTTAGGTTTTTGATTTAGGTTAAGGTAGTAGGCCCGGGGTAACAAATAACTAAATACCGAAGTTACTATATTTCCAGAAAAAGTTTTGAAACTTTCACCGTAAGATGTTTGGGCTTTTAAGCTCTATACTGTTCCTCATGGTATAGACAAACATGGCCGGACAGACAGACATACACAGCACACAACACATACGCATAAATGCAGTTCATGTCTGGATGTAGTTTGTGAGAAACTAATTATCAAATTCAAGCTATTTCATTTTTAAAAATGCTCTAACTGAAAGTGCGTGTATTTCAAACAAAATTTTAGCATTATTTGACATTCGTAATAAGATTCGGTTCATTCATAAAATGTGCGCTATAAGCAGTTTTACAAGTTATCATAATAACTACTATTGTCACTTTTTACTTGTAAGGCATGTTAAGCTGTATGCATCTCTCAGTAAACGACTTTTGAACGTTTTATTGTTTATATTTACATCTTATCTAATTTAAAAAGGTTTAAATCATCCCCACTCAATTCATTTCTTCGACTTTCATTGTTTACTTTTTCTAGACAGGTCAACTTAGGTCTCACTAAATACGGACAAGAGCCGTCAAGAACCGTTAATTTACATTTTACGCCTGCAAACGCCGTTATGAAATGAATTTAAAAATATTTTCTCTATGGGATATATTATATGAACTATTAAATCCTTAGAATTTAGAATGTAATTATAATTCAAGTATCATTAATGAAGTGTTACAGTCTTTAACTTTATGTTGGATGGCGTACTAAAAAAACATTGACTGGCATTATGGCGAAAATTTCTGATTTGCAACAATGGGGAAACTGCTCTTTACTGACTTTTCATCACTTGCAGTGTTTTCTTCTTTTGTTGAAATTCATTCACCGATTATTTTGCTTGCGACTAAACGGGAAGGAAATTCTGTCAGGGTTCTGTCAGTGGATGGATTTCGAGTCAAAACGGTCTTTTTGGGGTTCAAAGTCAGAGGTGTTTTTGATATTGCCTCTCCGATAGAGGCATAGATAGAAAGAAATGCTTTTGATCGATTCTTACAGAATGTGGCCATTGTAAAAAGATGTGCTATGCCTGCATCATTCGTCATGTATATTTAGGCAGGGACTATACATTACAATGTATAGCCCCTGATAGACGTACGTACACAGTCTAACTACGTGTGCCAAAAATTAGTCATTTTTTCAGATTTCCCTATTCATTTTATGTATAAAAGTGGAAGTCTTGCAAGGGACAAGTCAAGATAAATGACTCAATGATACTGTAGATCTAGCCATATGTAAAAATTTGAATGGCATGTTAGGGGACGATCTTCTGATTTTCAGGAGGGGGAGCTTGGACTATTTTGTCTAGAAAAATTATTCATTTTAATGGTGAATGAAAGGATATAGAGTAAATGCACATGAGACAAAGTCACTACATTTTAATTTCATTCCTCAAGAAATTCTATGGCCGTCACCAAAACATCATTGGAAGATATGACGTGTCAGTATCTCAAATGAAAGTTGACATTTTCAACTAGATTCACATCTTCCTGGATTTGATTACCGATTTTGACATTTTCCTAGATTGACTCACTTACCGTTTGACGGGTGCTTTTAACAGAACAGGACATGCTTACACTTCTGAAGCACCTGCTGTCACTCTCAGTTTCACTGGAGTTCACACTGTGAGTGCTTTTGTTTTGTTTGTGATTTCTATTTCTGTGCTTTGTATCTGTCTAACGTCATTTTTTGTGTGTCCTTGTTTTTGCCATATCTTTGGACTTCGATTTTTGTAAATTATACTGCTTTGTTCCTTCGGTATTCTACTGCCGTCGTTTCTCTACAAATAAATGGTAAAAAGAAGCAAAGGAACACTGCTTTCATCGTTGTTCTTCATCTTGAGGTCACCGTGAGGCCTTCAACAATGAGCTTTGCTCATACCTCATAGAAAGTTCAAGAAGGCCCTAGCACCGGTTTTAGTGGAATTCTTTGCTGATTTTCGAAAAACGCTACATCCATGTCTTTTCATGCCATGGATGCTGGATTGTCAACAAACATTAATTAAACTGGCAAAGTGCTCTTAAAATCACTGTCATCCATTGTCTGACAAAAGTACGAGTGTCTTAAGCTAGTAGACACTCTAGTAGATTTAAATATATAGACAAACACAGGGCACTAGTCAAATCGATTGTAAGAAAACTTGGCATTATAAATAGTGCGATGTGGGCTCTTTAAACAGGTGTTCTAAGATTTTACTGTCGCAAGGATCCGTTTCCGAAAACCCAGTTTGTGACAGTCAACTCTACGATTTACCGCATCAGATCCTAAAATACATTATGGTTATCTCCTAATTATATTGCTGTTTAGGAAATTTTCTTTTTTATGTAACCATTAAAATTGAAGATTTCATCTTTGATGACACGTGTGTTGAAATTCAACATAACTATCATTCTGTATCTTTTGTTGTGCATCTTGCCTATTTTCTTGATTTCTTTGGATTTTTGTTAATTTTAAGAAGCATATGAGATGGGTCAATTGAGTTCTATATTCTGACAAGGTACTAGTTTATTGAATTCTATGAATTAACACTCTAGGGAAAAATGCATTTAATTTTATGTTGTGGTTTTAGTGTACCACAAAATCCATGGAATTTGAAACCCCACGAACATTAGTACTTTGTCAGAAGATAATTGGTTTTTTTTTTCATTATTTGACTGTTATTAATTCATTTTCAAATGTCAAGGTCACAATACTTTTACATGTACCACATTTAAAAAAGTACAAAACAAATATGTTTTATAATTTTGTAGTCATTATTTCAAAATGAACATCAGATATATATAAAAAAAAAAACTAAGGTCACTATTCAATTCACTATTTATTTGTATATCTTTTGCAGCTATAAAAGAAGTAAAAGGAAAGCAGAAAATGAAATTAGAATCAAGAAAAAGGTATCTACAGTCAAATTTCAGACCTATATCATCTACACCTGTATCGGAGGGAAGTGACGATAAAGCTCAAACAGAACAAGGACATGGAGGTGACAATGACCCATCAGGACACTCTGATGAGGAAGATTATCCAGGAAAGTGCCCATATTGTTTAGTTGCACCATGTGTTGCATTGTCAAACAGTAATGCACCATGGATAGGAGATGGCCAAACCTCCATCACAGGAAAATTCCGGAATAAGAAAGGAAATTTATAAACGATTTTGGAAAATCATGGATAATATAGGTGTTTGGTATACAGAAGAATATCAAAACAGGAAAAGAAATGTAGGAGGTGGTGAATGGGTTGTTTACCACAGGAGAGAAATTATGCCACTTTGTGTTTTAGACTTGGCAAGATCCAAATATCCAAATCCGAAAGACATTCTATATATTGGACATCAATGGGAGTGAAATATATGTGTTATTTGTGTTGATTTTTGTGCATGGTATAATAAAAATTCCTTTCTGTAGAAAAAGGTCAGATAAGTTCTCTGTTTATATGTATGCATTATCAGATGTAGTAACACATGAAGCTGGTAAAGCAATTAAATATGTCTTTAAAATGATAACATACTGTGTCTGTAACAGATTGAGAAAATTCATTCCGGACTGAAGTTCTCGGGGTTTAAGTGTAAAAAATTAATATGGCATTTGATCATATACTTTATAAACATGTTTTTTTCAAAATCAAGGACCCACAAGAGGTGTGAATAACCAGAGACA
>MJUU01063991.1:593-27799 GCA_002080025.1 Modiolus philippinarum
CAAATTTAGATGTGGAGTAAAACAAATGAGATATGGAGTAAAACTAAATGAGATGAACACTTAACGAGATGTGCAAAAAAACAAAATGAGATGTACAGTACAACAAAATGAGCCGTGGAGTAAAACAAAATGAGATTTGGAGTAAAACAAAATGAGATTTGGAGTAAAACAAAATGAGATGTACAATAAAACAAAATGAGATGTTTAGTAAAACAAAATGAAATGTACAGAAAAACAAATTTGATATGGAGTAAAAGAAATGAGATATGGAGTAAAACAAAATGAGATGAACACTTAATGAGATGTGTGGTAAAACAAATTGAGATGTACAGTAAAACAAAATGAGATGTGCAGTAAAACAAAATGAGATGTGGAGTAAAACAAAATCAGATGTACAGTAAAACAAATTGAAATGTTGAGTAAAAGAAAATGAAATGTACAGAAAAGCAAATTTAGATGTGGAGTAAAACAAATGAGATATGGAGTAAAACTAAATGAGATGAACACTTAACGAGATGTGCAAAAAAACAAAATGAGATGTACAGTACAACAAAATGAGCGGTGGAGTAAAACAAAATGAGATGTACAGTAAAACAAAATGAGATGTGGAGTAAAACAAAATGAGATGTACAATAAAACAAATTGAACTGTGGAGTAAAACAAAATGAGATATACAATAAAACAAAAGGAGTTCTGTAGTAAAAAAATGAGATGTACAGTAAAACAAAATGAGCCGTGGAGTAAAATAAAATGAGATGTACAGTTGAATAAAATGAGACATGTGGTAAAACCAAATGAGATGTGCAGTAAAACAAAATGAGCCATGGAGTAAAACAAAATGAGATGTACAATAAAACAAAATGAGATGTGCAGTTAAACAAAATGAAAGTACAGTAAAACCAATTTAGATGTGGTGTTAAACAAATGAGATATGGAGTAAAACAAAATGAGAGGAACACTGAAAGAGGTGTGTGATAAAACTAAATGAGATGTACAGTCAAACAAATTGAGATGTTGAGTAAAACAAAATGTACAGAAAAACAAATTTGATGTGGAGTAAAAGAAATGAGATATGGAGTAAAACAAAATGAGATGTGGAGTAAACCAAAATGAGACATGCAGTAAAACAAAATGAGATGTGGAGTAAAACAAAATGAGCCTTGGAGTAAAACAAAATGAGACGTACAGTAAAGCAAAATGAGATGTACAGTAATACAAAATTATATGTGGAGTAAAGAAAATGAGATGTACAGTAAAAGAAATTGAAATGTTGAGTAAAACAAAATGAAATGTACAGAAAAACAAAATGAGACATGCGGTAAAACCAAATGAGATGTGCAGTAAAACAAAACGAGATGTAGAGTAAAACAAAATGAGATGTACAGTAAAACAAAATGAGATGTGCAGTTAAACAAAATGAAGTGTACAGTAAAACCAATTTAGATGTGGTGTAAAACAAATGAGATAAGGAGTAAAACAAAATGAGACGAACACTAAAAGAGGTGTGCAATAAAATGAAATGAGATGTACAGTGAAACAATGAAACAAATTGAGATGTTTAGTAAAACAAAATGCAATATACAGATAAACAAATTTGATGTGGAGTAGAAGAAATCAGATATGGAGTAAAACAAAATAGATGAATACTTAGCGAGATGTACAGTAAAACAAAATGAGATATACAGTAAAACAAAATGAGATGTACAGTAAAACAAAATGAGATGTGGAGTAAAACAAAATCAGATGTACAGTAAAACAAATTGAAATGTTTAGTAAAAGAAAATGAAATGTACAGAAAAACAAATTTAGACGTGGAGTAAAACAAATGAGATATGGAGTAAAACAAAATGAGATGAACACTTAAGGAGATGTGCGATCAAACGAAATGACATGTACAGTAAAACAAAATGAGCCGTGGAGTAAAACAAAATGAGATGTGGAGTAAAACGAAATGAGATGTACAATAAAACAAAATGGGCCATGGAGTAAAACAAAATGAGATATACAATAAAACAAAATGAGATGTGGATTAAAAGAAAATGAGATGTAAAGTAAAACAAATTGAAAAAAATGAGTAAAACAAAAATGAAATGTACAGAAAAACAAAATGAGAGATGCAGTAAAACCAAATGAGATGTGCAGTAAAACAAAATAAGATGTGGAGTAAAACAAAATGAGATGTACAGGAAAACAAAATGAGATGTGCAGTTAAACAAAATAAAATGTACACTAAAAATTGGTGTAAAACAAATAAGATATGGAGTAAAAATGAGACGAACACTAAAAGAGGTGTGCCATAAAATGAAATGAGATGTACAGTCAAACAAATTGAGATGTTTAGTAAAGCAAAATGAAATATACAGAAAAACAAATTTGATGTGGAGTAAAAGAAATGAGATATGGAGTAAAACAAAATGAGATGTGGAGTAAAACAAAATGAGACATGCGGTAAAACAAAATGAGATGTGGAATAAAAACAAAATGAGATGTACAATAAAACAAAATGAGCCGTGGAGTAAAACAAAATTTGATGTGGAGTAAAACAAAATGAGATAAACAATAAAACAAAGGGAGATCTGGAGTAAAAAAATGAGATGAACAGTAAAACAAAATGAGCCGTGGAGTAAAATAAAACGAGATGTACAGTTAAATAAAATGAGACATGTGGTAAAACCAAATGAGATGTGCAGTAAAACAAACTGAGCCATAGAGTAAAAAAAATGAGTTGCACAGTAAAACAAAATGAGACATGCGGTAAAACCAAATGAGATGTGCAATAAAACAAAATGAGATATGGAGTGAAACAAAATGAGATTTACAGTAAAACAAAATGAGATGTGCAGTTAAACAAAATGAAATGTACAGAAAAGCAAATTTAGATGTGGAGTAAAACAAAATGAGATGTACAATAAAACAAATTGAACTGTGGAGTAAAACAAAATGAGATATACAATAAAACAAAAGGAGTTCTGTAGTAAAAAAATGAGATGTACAGTAAAACATATGAGCCGTGGAGTGAAATAAAATGAGATGTACAGTTAAATAAAATGAGACATGTGGTAAAACCAATTGAGATGTGCAGTAAAACAAAATGAGCCATGCAGTAAAACAAATTGAGATGTACAATAAAACAAAATGAGCTGTGGAGTAAAACAAAATGAGATATACAATAAAACCAACAGAGATCTGGAGTAAAAAAAATGAGATGAACAGTAAAACACAATGAGCGGTAGAAAACAAAATGAGGTGTACAGTAAAACAAAATGAGACATGCGGTAAAACCAAATGACGCGCAGTAAAACAAAATGAGATGTGGAGTAAAACAAAATGAGATGTACAGTAAAACAAAATGAGATGTACAATAAAACAAAATGAGCTGTGGAGTAAAACAAAATGAGATATACAATAAAACCAACAGAGATCTGGAGTAAAAAAAAATGAGATGAACAGTAAAACACAATGAGCGGTGGAGTAAAACAAAATGAGGTGTACAGTAAAACAAAATGAGACATGCGGTAAAACCAAATGACACGCGCAGTAAAACAAAATGAGATGTGGAGTAAAACAAAATGAGATGTACAGTAAAACAAAATCAGATGTGCAGTTAAACAAAATGAAATGTACAGTAAAACCAATTTAGATGTGGTGTTAAACAAATGAGATATGGAGTAAAACAAAATGAGACGAACACTGAAAGAGGTGTGCGATAAAACTAAATGAGATGTACAGTCAAACAAATTGAGATGTTGAGTAAAACAAAATGTACAGAAAAACAAATTTGATGTGGAGTAAAAGAAATGAGATATGGAGTAAAACAAAATGAAATGTGGAGTAAACCAAAATGAGAAATGCGGTAAAACAAAATGAGATGTGGAGTAAAACAAAATGAGCCGTGGAGTAAAACAAAATGAGATGAACAGTAAAACAAAATGAGATGTACAGTAATACAAAATGATATGTGGAGTAAAGAAAATGAGATGTACAGTAAAACAAATTGAAATGTTGAGTAAAACAAAATGAAATGTACAGAAAAACAAAATGAGACATGCGGTAAAACCAAATGAGATGTGCAGTAAAACAAAACGAGATGTAGAGTAAAACAAAATGAGATGTACAGTAAAACAAAATGAGATGTGCAGTTAAACAAAATGAAATGTACAGTAAAACCAATTTAGATGTGGTGTAAAACAAATGAGATAAGGAGTAAAACAAAATGAGACGAACACTAAAAGAGGTGTGCAATAAAATGAAATGAGATGTACAGTGAAACAATGAAACAAATTGAGATGTTTAGTAAAACAAAATGCAATATACAGATAAACAAATTTGATGTGGAGTAGAAGAAATCAGATATGGAGTAAAACAAAATAGATGAATACTTAGCGAGATGTACAGTAAAACAAATGAGATATGGAGTAAAACAAAATGAGATGAACACTTAACGAGATGTGCGATCAAACGAAATGACATGTACAGTAAAACAAAATGAGCCGTGGAGTAAAAAAAAAAATGAGATGTACAGTAAAACAAAATGAGCCGTGGAGTAAAACAAAAAGATATGTGGAGTAAAACGAAATGAGATGTACAATAAAACAAAATGGGCCATGGAGTAAAACAAAATGAGATATACAATAAAACAAAATGAGATGTGGATTAAAAGAAAATGAGATGTAAAGTAAAACAAATTGAAAAAAATGAGTAAAACAAAAATGAAATGTACAGAAAAACAAAATGAGACATGCAGTAAAACCAAATGAGATGTGCAGTAAAACAAAATAAGATGTGGAGTAAAACAAAATGAGATGTACAGGAAAACAAAATGAGATGTGCAGTTAAACAAAATGAAATGTACAGTAAAACCAATTTAGATGTGGTGTAAAACAAATGAGATATGGAGTAAAACAAAATGAGACGAACACTAAAAGAGGTGTGTAATAAAACGAAATGAGATGTACAGTGAAACAAATTAAGATGTTTAGTAAAACAAAATGAAATGTACAGAAAAACAAATTTGATATGGAGTAAAAGAAATGAGATATGGAGTAAAACAAAATGAGATGAACACTTAATGAGATGTGTGGTAAAACAAAATGAGATGTACAATAAAACAAATTGAACTGTGGAGTAAAACAAAATGAGATATACAATAAAACAAAAGGAGTTCTGTAGTAAAAAAAATGAGATGTACAGTAAAACAAAATGAGCCGTGGAGTGAAATAAAATGAGATGTACAGTTAAATAAAATGAGACATGTGGTAAAACCAAATGAGATGTGCAGTAAAACAAAATGAGCCATGCAGTAAAACAAATTGAGATGTACAATAAAACAAAATGAGCTGTGGAGTAAAACAAAATGAGATATACAATAAAACCAACAGAGATCTGGAGTAAAAAAAAATGAGATGAACAGTAAAACACAATGAGCGGTGGAGTAAAACAAAATGAGGTGTACAGTAAAACAAAATTAGACATGCGGTAAAACCAAATGACACGCGCAGTAAAACAAAATGAGATGTGGAGTAAAACAAAATGAGATGTACAGTAAAACAAAATGAGATGTGCAGTTAAACAAAATGAAATGTACAGTAAAACCAATTTAGATGTGGTGTTAAACAAATGAGATATGGAGTAAAACAAAATGAGACGAACACTGAAAGAGGTGTGCGATAAAACTAAATGAGATGTAGTCAAACAAATTGAGATGTTGAGTAAAACAAAATGTACAGAAAAACAAATTTGATGTGGAGTAAAAGAAATGAGATATGGAGTAAAACAAAATGAGATGTGGAGTGAACCAAAATGAGACATGCGGTAAAACAAAATGAGATGTGGAGTAAAACAAAATGAGCCGTGGAGTAAAACAAAATGAGATGTACAGTAAAACAAAATGAGATGTACAGTAATACAAAATGATATGTGGAGTAAAGAAAATAAGATGTACAGTAAAACAAATTGAAATGTTGAGTAAAACAAAATGACATGTACAGAAAAACAAAATGAGACATGCGGTAAAACCAAATGAGATGTGCAGTAAAACAAAACGAGATGTAGAGTAAAACAAAATGAGATGTACAGTAAAACAAAATGAGATGTGCAGTTAAACAAAATGAAATGTACAGTAAAACCAATTTAGATGTGGAGTAAAACAAATGAGATATGGAGTAAAGCAAAATGAGATGAACACTTAACGAGATGTGCGATCAAACGAAATGACATGTACAGTAAAACAAAATGAGCCGTGGAGTAAAACAAAATGAGATGTACAATAAAACAAAATGAGCCGTGGAATAAAACAAAAAATGAGATGTACAGTAAAACAAAATGAGCCGTGGAGTAAAACAAAAAGATATGTGGAGTAAAACTAAATGAGATGTACAATAAAACAAAATGGGCCATGGAGTAAAACAAAATGAGATATACAATAAAACAAAAGGAGATCTGAAGTAAAAAATGATATGTACAGTAAAACAAATTGAAATGTTGAGTAAAACAAAATGAAATGTACAGAAAAACAGATTTAGATGTGGTGTAAAACAAATGAGATATGGAGTAAAACAAAATGAGACGAACTTTAAAAGAGGTGTGCGATAAAACGAAATGAGATGTACAGTCAAACAAATTGAGATGTTTAGTAAAACAAAATGAAATGTACAGAAAAACAAATTTGATGTGGAGTAAAAGAAATGAGATATGGAGTAAAACAAAATGAGATGAACACTTAACGAGATGTGCGATAAAACAAAATACAGTAAAACAAAATGAGCCGTAGAGTAAAACAAAATGAGATGTGGAGTAAAACAAAATGAGATGTGCAGTTAAACAAATTGAAATGGACAGTAAAACAAATTTAGATGTGGTGTAAAACAAATGAGATATTGAGTAAAACAAAATAAGAACAACACTAAAAGAGGTGTGCGATAAATCAAAATGAGATGTACAGTAAAAGAAAATGTGTTTTTCGGTAAAACAAAGTGAAATGTGCATTAAAACAAAATGAGATGTGGAGTAAAACAAAATGAAATGTGCATTAAAACAAAATGAGATGTGGAGTAAAACCAAATGAGATGTACAGTCAAACAAATTGAGATGTTGAGTAAAACAAAATAAAATGTACAGAAAAACAAATTTGATGTGGAGTAAAACAAATGATTATGGAGTAAAACAAAATGAGATATACAATAAAACAAAGGAGATCTGGAGTAAAAAAATGAGATGTACAGTAAAACAAAATGAGCCTCGGAGTAAAACAAAATGACATGTGGAGTAAAACAAAATGAGATGTACAGTAAAACAAAATGAGATGTACAGTTAAACCAAATAAAATGTACAGTAAAACCTATTAAGATTTGGTTTAAACAAAATGAGATGTACAGTAAAACAAATTGAGATTTTGAGTAAAGCAAAATAAAATGTACAGAATAACAAATTTGATGTGGAGTAAAACAAAATGAGATATACAATAAAACAAAGGAGATCTGGAGTAAAAAAATGAGATGTACAGTAAAACAAAATGAGCCGTGGAGTAATGTACAGTAAAACAAAATGAGACATGTGGTAAAACAAAATGAGATGTGGAGTAAAACAAAATGAGATGTACAGTAAAACAAAATGAGATGTACAGTAAAACAAAATGAGATGTACAGTTAAACCAAATGAAATGTACAGTAAAACTGATTTAGATGTGGTTTGAAACAAATGAAATACAGCGTAAAACAACATGAGACGAACACTAAGAGAGGTATGTGATAAAACAAAATGAGATGTACAGTAAAAGAAATTGAGATGTTGAGGAAAACAAAATAAAATGTACAGAAAAGCAAATTTGATGTGGAGTAAAACAAAATGAGATATACAATAAAACAAAAGGAGATCTGGAGTAAAAAAATGAGATGTACAGTAAAACAAAATGAGACGTGCGGTAAAACCAAATGAGATGTGCAGTAAAACAAAATGAGATGTGGAGTAAAACAAAATGAGATGTACAGTTAAACAAACTGAGATGTGCAGTTAAACAAAATGAAATGTTCAGTAAAACCAATTTAGATGTGATGTAAAACAAATGAGATATGGAGTAAAACAAAATGAGATGAACACTAAAAGAGGTGTGAGATCAAACAAAATGAGATGTACAGTCAAACAAATTGAGATGTTTAGTAAAACAAAATGAAATGTACAGAAAAACAAATTTGATGTGGAGTAAAAGAAATGAGATATGGAGTAAAACAAAATGAGATGAACACTTAACGAGATGTGCGATAAAACAAAATACAGTAAAACAAAATGAGCCGTAGAGTAAAACAAAATGAGATGTGCAGTAAAACAAAATGGGACGTTCAGTAAAACAAAATGAGATGTGCAGTTAAACAAATTGAAATGGACAGTAAAACAAATTTAAATGTGGTGTAAAACAAATGAGATATGGAGTAAAACAAAATGAGATGAACACTTAACGAGATGTGCGATAAAACAAAATAAGATGTACAGTAAAAGAAAAAGAGCCGTGGGGTAAAACAAAATGAGATGTACAGTAAAACAAAATGAGACGTGTGGTAAAAGAAATTGAAATGTTGAGTAAAACAAAATGAAATGTACTGAAAAACAAATTTGATGTATAGTAAAACAAACGAGATATGGAGTAACAAAAATGAGATGAACACTTAACGAGATGTGTGATAAAACAAAATGGGAGTGCAGTAAAACAAAATGAGTCGTGGAGTAAAACCAAATGAGATGTGCAATAAAACAAAAGGAGATCTGGAGTAAAATAAATGAGATGTACAGTAAAACAAAATGAGTCGTGGAGTAAAACAAAATTGGGTATACAATAAAACAAAAGGAGATCTGGAGTGAAAAAATGAGATGTACAGTAAAACAAAATGAGCCGTGGAGTAAAATAAAATGAGACATGTGGTAAAACCAAATCAGATGTGCAGTAAAACAAATTAAAATGTTGAGTAAAACAAAATGAAATGTACAGAAAAACAAATTTAGATGTGGTGTAAAACAAATGAGATATGGAGTAAAACAAAATGAGACGAAGACTAAAAGAGGTGTGCGATAAAACGAAATGAGATGTACAGTCAAACAAATTGAGATGTTTAGTAAAACAAAATGAAATATACAGAAAAACAAATTTGATGTGGAGTAAAAGAAATGAGATATGGAGTAAAACAAAATGAGATGAACACTTAACGAGATGTGCGATAAAACAAAATACAGTAAAACAAAATGAGCCGTAGAGTAAAACAAAATGAGATGTGGAGTAAAACAAAATGGGATGTTCAGTAAAACAAAATGAGATGTGCAGTTAAACAAATTGAAATGGACAGTAAAACAAATTTAAATGTGGTGTAAAACAAATGAGATGTGGAGTAAAACAAAATGAGATCAACACTAAAAGAGGTGTGCGATAAATCAAAATGAGTGGTACAGTAAAAGAAAATGTGTTTTTCGGTAAAACAAAATGAAATGTGCATTAAAACAAAATGAGATGTGGAGTAAAACAAAATGAAATGTGCATTAAAACTAAATGAGATGTGGAGTAAAACCAAATGAGATGTACAGTCAACCAAATTGAGATGTTGAGTAAAACAAAATAAAATGTACAGAAAAACAAATTTGATGTGGAGTAAAACAAATGATTATGGAGTAAAACAAAATGAGATATACAATAAAACAAAGGAGATCTGGAGTAAAAAAATGAGATGTACAGTAAAACAAAATGAGCCTCGGAGTAAAACAAAATGACGTGGAGTAAAACAAAATGAGATGTACAATAAAACAAAATGAGCTGTGGAGTAAATCAAAATGAGACATGTGGTAAAACCAAATGAGATGTGCAGTAAAACAAAATGAGATGTGCAGTAAAACAAATGATATATAGAGTAAAACAAAATGAGATAAACACTAAAAGAGGTGGGCGAAAAATCAAAATGAGATGTACAGTAAAACAAAATGTGTTTTTCGTTAAAACGAAATATGTGCATTAAAACAAAATGAGATGTGGAGTAAAACAAAATGAGATGTACAGTTAACAAAATGTGTGGTGAAACAAAATGAGATGTACAGTAAAAGAAAATGCGATTTACGGTAAAAGAAAATGAGATTTGCAGTAAAACAAAATGAGATGTAGAGTAAAACAAAATAATATGTACAGTAAAACAAAATGAAATGTACTGAAAAACAAATTTGATGTGGAGTAAAACAAACGAGATATGGAGTAAAAGAAAATGAAATGCACACATAACAAGATTTGCGATAAAACAAAATGAGATTTACAGTAAAACAAAATGAGGCATGGAGTAAAACAAAATCAGATATACAATAAAACAAAAGGAGATCTGGAGTAAAGTAAATGAGATGTATAGTAAAAGAAAATGAGCTGTGGAGTAAAACCAAATGAGATGTACAGTAAAACAAAATGAGACGTGCGGTAAAACCAAATGAGATGTGCAGTAAAACAAAATGAGATGTATAGTAAAACAAAACGAGATGCGAGATGTACAGTTAAACAAAATGAGATGTGCAGTTAAACAAAAAAGAAATGGACAGTAAAACTAATTTAGATGTGGTGTAAAACACATGAGATATGGAGTAAAACAAAATGAAATGTGCAGTAAAACAAAATGAGATGTAGAGTAAAACGAGATGTGCAGTTCAACAAAATTGAGATTTGTAGTAAAACAAAATGAGATATACAATAAAGCAAAAGGAGATCTAAAGTAAAAAGAAACAAGATGTACAGTAATACAAAATCAGATTTTGAGTAAAGCAAAATGAGATGAGCTGTAAAACAACATGAGATGCGGAGTAAAACAATATAGGATGTGGAGTAAAACAAAATGAGATGAACACTAAACAAAATGAGATGTACAGTAAAAGAAAATGAGATGTGGGGTGAAACAAAATGAGATTTGCAGTAAAACAAAATGAGATGTAGAGTAAAACAAAATAAGATGTACAGTAAAACAAAATGAAATGTACAGAAAAACAAATTTAGATGTGTACTAAAACAAATGAGATATTGAGTAGAAAAAAATGAGATGGATACTAAACAAAATGTGGGGTAAAACAAAATGAGATGAACGCTAATACAAGATATGGAGTAAAACAAAATTAAATGTGTAGTAAAGCAAAATGAGATGTACAGTAACACAAAATGAGATTTATAGTAAAACAAAATGAGATGTACAGTAAAACAAAAAAAGATGTACAGAAAAATAAAATGAGATGTACAGTAAAGCAAAATTGGATGTAGAAATAAAATGAAATGTACAGAAAAACAAATTTGATGTGGAGTATAACAAATGAGATATGGAGTAAAACAAAATGAGATGATTACTTTACGAGATGTGCGATAAAACAAATTGAGATGTGCAGTAAAACAAAATGAGATGTGTGGTAAAACGAAATGAGATTTGCAGTAAAACAAAATGAGATGTAGAGTAAAACAAAATGAGATATACAGTAAAACAAAATGAGATGTGGAGTAAAACAAAATGAAATGTACAGTAAAACAAATTTAGATGTGGAGTAAAACAAATGAGATATGGAGTAAAACAAAATGAGATAAACACTAAATGAGATGTGCCTTTAAGCGAAATGAGATACGGAGGAAAATGAGATTTGCAGTAAAACAAAATGACTTTTGGAGTAAAAGAAAATGAGATATACAGTAAAACAAAAGGAGATATGCAGTACTGAGTTGTACAGTAAAATGAAATGTGAAGTAAAACAAATTTGATGTGGAGTGAAGCAAAATGAGATATACAGTAAAACGAAATGAGATGTGCAGTTACACAAAATGAGATGTACAGTAAAACAAAATGAGATGTGCGGTAAAACAAATTTAGATGTGGTGTAAAACAAATGAGATATGGAGTAAACAAAATGAGATGATCACTAAAAGAGATTTGCGGTAAAACATAATATGATGTACAGCAAAACAAAATGAGATGTGTGGTAAAACGAAATGAAATGTGCATTAAAACAAAATGAGATATGCGGTAAAACAAAAACATTAAAAGAAAATGAGATTTGGAAAAAAATGAGAGCAGCTTTAAACAAAATGAGATGTACAGTTAAACAAAATTAGATGTGGAGTAAAACAAATTGAGATGTGGAGTAAAACAAATGAGATGTGTAGTAAAAGGATATGAGATGTACCGTAAAACAAGATGAGATGTACACTTAATGAGATGTGTGGTAAAACCAAATGAGATGTACAGTAAAACAAAATGAGCCGTAGAGTAAAACAAAATGAGATGTGGAGTAAAACAAAATGAGATGTGCAGCAAAACAAAATGAGATGTGGAGTAAAACAAAATAAGTTGTGCAGTAAAAGAAAACGAAGTCTGCTTAAGGATGTTCGCTGGTCATGTTTATGTATTTCTGTCAGATTTTCGGACTTCTCTGGTTTTATCCATTTAAAAGTGTAATATTTTTTTGCCTGATGACCCCCTAATTTTTTTCCATAATTTTATTTTATACATCTTTTTGAGCATTCTGACAAAATTTTATTCAGTTGGTGTTATTTTGTAACATTCATTATTGGATAAACGTTGCTCATTTTAAACCATGAAAAATGCGGAGGAGTTCGGTTTCCCGCTATTTTTTGAAACACTTTTTCCTCAAATATTTCATCGGTAACCTATTGATTTTTCTGGCTTGAATTAATTCTTCGTTGATTTTCTAACAAAAAATCACAATTAATTGAAATCCTTGTTATTTTAAAATTGACCATCAAACATCCTTAAAACAGAATTTTTAAACAAGTTGAAAATATCACAGAAATCATTCGTAAAGTACACTTATTTATGTTGTTATTCTTATTTGGATGTTGAACAATCATTAGTCTTTTCCATCATATTTTTTACATGTTTTTTCCCATATATACAGGTTTTAAATTATTTTTTTTCATTTTTTTCTTGAAATAAATATTATGCTATTTTTTGTAACAAATTCACTTGTTCATAGGATATTGTGGAACATTTAATTCTATTAAGGTAGTAAATTTTGTTTTAAAAGAGTTTTTACAATCAAAATTTTCTTGCTAGTTTTGTTTGTTACTGTCGTTCTCACACCTGCAACCACAGCATTAACACCACTGCATCACTGTTTCTTTTTTCTATATCAAGATGTCTTCCATTTAATATGATACTCTTTTTAAAAAAATAATCATGGGCTTCTTCTAGCATTTTGGTTATGTAACATATTATTTTGAAGATGTCTAAAAAACAAAACTAGCAGGGCTATTGGCATATAAATAATACCAACTTGTTTGCCAATTTTGGCATAAGGCACCAAAATTTTTTTTTATTTTAACAAGTCTTGAAGAAAATTTAAAAAATTTTTGAATTGCAAATTGTTTTCGGAAAATTTTACAATTTTTGAATTTTAAAATCTACAATTTTTGGAAAATGTTTTTAGAATTTGGATTATTTTACTGTTTCACATATCAGTTATTTTTACTTTTTTAAAGAGAAAATGCCAAATTTAATCCTTTTAAATTGGGAAATGTTTTTAAAAAATATTGGAAAATGATTTTGGATATCTATACCATTCTTTTTTGGAAAATGTTTTCAAAATTGATTTTTTTTTTAACTATAATTCACATGTCAATCATTTTTACTTTTTCTTAAAAGAAAATGCCAAGTTCAATTTTAAAAACTGGAAAATGTTTTTAGAAAATTTATATTTTTTGGATTGAAAAATGTTTTTGAATAAGAGAATGCTTTCAAAATTGAATTTTTGGCTATGTTTCAAGTATCATTGGTTTTTACTTTTTAAAAAAATTTAATTGCCAAATTTAATCTTTGTAAATGAATCATTAATTAAAGCTGCTCTCATTTTGATCCATAGAATATTTAACAGTTATAAGATTGACTTTACCTATGATTTCTGAAAATGTTGAGGACAGGGTGGCTGGAGGGGAGAAGGGAGGCCATCATAAATTATTTTTGGATTAAGCAAATTATATCTTTAAATAATAGAGAGATTTATATAAAATACACCAATTTTGAATAGACCATTTTGTTTCATATAAAAATTCATTTGGTATTTTTTCGGCTACAGTTCTAAATTGCTCTCTAAAAAGTACTTGCCAAGTGTACTGGTAGAACTAAGAATATGTTTTGTTTTAGTTTAACTGCTAAACTATCAAAAAAAGACTTTGAGCCTAATAAAAACATCAGAATTTTTCTATTTAACAATATTTTGTAGGTCTAAACTCACATGTTCCAAAAATAAAATAAAGATATACATCACCGATCATCTTTTCCTGATATCTAGCTTTGAAAATCAGGCCAAATTCAGGATTTTTTAGTAATATTTGCAAATAATATATAGGGAACTATGAGAACATTCTTATTGTTTGTCTATCCTATGAAAAAAATATCAGAAGAATAAGTAACCCATGCCTATTTTCTAACCCCAAGGGTGATAGTTTTAATGTTGGGGAACCAGGATAGTGAAGAGCAAATGAGAGGCTCTCATTTATACAAAATCTAAAGAAAGTGCAAACTTCAAATTAATAGAAAAACAAAATTGACATTTTTGATAAAAGGCAACTCTGAAAATATTGGACTAGAGGGATATAGTTTTATATTAAACTTACCCTTGGCCAAAAATTGAACCGAAAACTTAATTTAACATTGACAATTGCACTTAGTTTAACATCAGCCTTTACACTTAGTTTGGCTTCGGCCCATACACTTGATTTAATAGCAGCCCTTACTCTTGGTTGGTTTAATTTCAGCCCTAAGACACTCAGTTTAACATTGGCCCTTACACTTAGTTTCACTGTATATTCCATAAGTTTAAAGTTTATCATTTATAACTAAATCTCGAGTTTTTTCCCTTGCTTGATATTCCCAGCATTTTGTCGTGTGTGTACATTTACCCCATATCCTTCCAGACAAGTAGAAAGATAATCCTAGTCCTTCACTTTAACATTTCTATATTTTTTATTTTTTTTGTAAGATCAGATAAGGCTAAGGTTGCAAACTTTACAGAAATGTTGATGCTTCAGTAGATATGCTTTATATGGTTATTTCCTTAACTCTCCAGAAATGTAGCCATCATAAAAGATTTTCCCAGACCACGTTAAAATTTCTACGGAAATGACCATATGCATTTTGTCTGATGCAGTGAACCATTAATTGGTGTCACATTTTTCATATCAACCCTTTGTTGATACTTCTACTTGAAGTATCATATTACCAACACATCTGGTTGGCAACTACCCACACTTCAAGATATGAGGTATACTTAGTTTTCATGCCCGCTGACTTGAACCTGGCTACAAGGAGTTAGCTGGCCCTAATGACACCCCTGCCTATGAGCAGATAATACAGACAATGGAGGTTAAGGAGAGACCTACCAAGTCTGGGGGACCAGGAACCTAAGTCAGTTCGATTTTTCTTGACCTTAAGCATGAATTTCCTCTCATTTCTTATATATTTACTTCAGCACATGTTGACCAATATATAGCTTGTCTTTGAGGGCAAATTGCTTATACAGGGTTGCCATGCATCCCGGAAAACTCGAGAACTCGCTTAATTTCATTTTTAACTTCAACGGCCTGGAAAAAAACTTGAATTTTAAAATATTTGGAAATTTCTTTGTAAAACTCTGTAATAAATTAATATTGATAGCCAGTGCATATACAATTTCTAAAAAATAATTATTGCAGCCCTTGATCACGTTTTCAAAGATCGATGGCAACCAGCTGGAAACATAGCTTAACATTGGACCCTCTTGAAACACACATTGTGAGATCTCCTGTAAATATCCCAGTTAATTTGAACAAAACTTGGTCACAATTGTCTTTATTTAATGGTCCCCTGTAAAAAAGGGTGTTTTTCAAATTCCAATATGACTGCAAATAGGGAAGATAGTTGGACCGTATGGAAAACATTCAGACATATATCCTCTGAAACTATTGGGCCGATTTGAACAAAACATGATCACAATAGTTTCAGGTAAATTACCCGGTAAAATCATTGATTTTCATATTTGTGCTTTATATTTGTGCTTTATCCAAGGTGGATACCAGTGTATATCTAAGATGGGTACCAGTGCGAAACATAGAGCCTATGAGAAAATACATTAAAAACTGTTCTGCTCTGAAACTATTGCCAGTTGGAATAAACTTGACCAAATAGTATTTTGGATGATTCCCTTTAAATTAACAGTCTCTGCATGGTCCCACATGAAATTCAACATGGCTGTCTGCAGGGAATATTATATTGGAATGTATTGGAAAAGTATTCAAAGATCTTGTACAAAACTAAGTCATAATAGTCCTTAGATGGAATACATCAAATAATGTGTTCAGCAGGCTCCCATATTGTCCAAAATAGCATTGGACCTAAAATGAAAACACATTCAAAAATCTTATTTATGCCATTTTGAACCAATCTCGGTAACAACAATTTGTTATGAATGTCTGCACTTCATGCTAGATAACCCCAGTTAAACATAGTAAGATATTAGACCCTTTTTGATCAGGTCTACGCACAACATTGAAATTGATCAGACACAGAGATTTCACGGAAGTCTATTTACAGCTACGGTCCAGGTGAGCAATACATGCTCGTGCAAGCCTCTTGTTTTTCAATGGTGTCCTTCCACATCAGTTTTGGTGTAACAAGCCTCCATTAATCCACCAGCTGAGTCATTCTACCATGGATAATATAATAAACTTAATGCCAAACTAAGTAGCAAGGTTTTATGTGATAACTTCTGTCGTGTCTGTCTGTCTATCCCCCAAAGTTTTAATTTCAACTGATAACTTGTGAATAAAATTACATACTGTTTTCAAACATGAGATAAAGGTTGTTTATCACAAAACTCGGGCAAAGTAAGAATTGGGACTTCAGAGGTCCAAATGGTTTTTGAGTTATGCCCCTTGAAACTTTGAAATTTTGTAATCAGTGAAGGGATATGGGGTAATTGCACATGAAACAAATTCATTGTAAAAACAAGTAATGGAACAATGCTTTTATTGTTCTTCATCTTGAAGTCACCAGATTCCTTCAACAAGGAGCTTTGCTTATACTTCAAAGCAAGTTTAAGACAGCCCCTAGCACTGGTTTAAATGAAATTCATTGCTAGATGTCGAGCAATGCTGCATCCTTGTTTATCATGTCATGGATGTGGGATCATCAACTTAAATTAAATTGGCTGGCAAAGTTTTCAAACGATTGCTAGATGTCATCCATTGCTCGACAAAAGGACCCAACAGAAGACAATCACAACACAAAATACAACCACAAGGCACTCCCTGAGTCAATAGTAAAATAAATTTGGCATAATAAATTCATGAGATGTAGGCACAATAAACAGGTGGTCAGAATAACATTTTGAATTACAAAAATTACAAATATAAAATGCAAACATTTGAAAGTATGATAGTGCATCCATATGAGACATTCTCCCAAGAACAAGCACACCATAACTGAAATGTCGATCAATAAATCTTGCACAAAATAGTAGATAGTCTTCAAATGTAAATTGTGTACCATCCTGAATTCTCAGGCAAGTTCAATGTTGAACAAAATAAGTCAAAATTGCAGATAGTATTCAAACTCAATATGTACACTCAGGTCAAGTTTATCTGGTATAGTTTTGGATTCAGATGACTGAGGTCCTAATGGTGTTGGAGTTATTTTTGTAAATTTCATGGGTTTCTGACTAATAACTTAGTGAACAAAATAGAAGACAGCCGTCAAACTTATTATGAAAGTTGTGTACAAAAAAAACCCAATCCAATTACAATTTTAGATTAAGAGGTCCAGATGGTGCTGGAGTTATCTTCCTTGAAATCTTGAAAATATTTATAACTTCATAACAAAAACTTCATTGGATTATGAAATTTACTTATTTCTGACCACTTTATTAGCCGAGTTGCAACAAAGTTGAACAAAGTTGGCTATTGGTTTGGTTTTGCGGGCGTCAAATATTGGTTTCCGGATGATAACTCAAAAAGTTTACATCAAATTGAAATGAAACTTGAATATATTGTTGGGTATCAAGAGGGGAGGAACCCTATTGGTTTTGGAGAAAGTAGGTCAAAGGTCAAGGTCACAGTGACCCAAAATAGACCAGATATTTCAGAAAAATTTGGTTTCCGGATGATAACTCGAAAAGTTGACATCCAATTGAAATGAAACTTAGATATGTTGTTAGATACTATAAGGGGAGGAATTATATTGATTTTGGAGAGAGTAGGTCAAAGGTCAAGGTCACATTGACCAAATTTCAGCAAAATTTGGTTTTAGGATGATAACTCAAAAAGTTTACAGCCAATTGAAATGAAACTTTGATACATTGTTGGATACCAAGAGCCTTAGAGGGGAGGAACCCTATTGATTTTGGAGAGAGTAGGTCAGAGGCCAAGGTCACAGTGACAGAAAATATATTGAAAATATCATAAAAATTTGGTTTCCTGATGATAACTCAAAAAGTTAACATCTAATTGAAATGAAACTTGGATGTGTTGTTGAATACCATGAGAGGAAGAAGCCTAATGATTTTGGACTAAAAATAGACTGAAAATTTCAGAACAATTTGGTTTCTGGATAATAACTAGGAAAGTTTACATCTAATTGAAATGAAACTTAGATATATTAGCAGATACCAAAAGAGGAGAAACCCTTATGATTTTTTAGTATGTAGGTCAAAGGTCAAGGTTACAGTGACCAAAAATAGAAAAAATTTGGTTTCATGATGATATTTGACCTTTTGAATTCTAAGAATTTGTGGTATTTAAGGTTGGTAAGTTAATAGATAGAAAATAAAGAAATATATGGGTTGCGGACAATTACTTTCAAAATAAGAAAAAGAAGGGAAACGGGGAATGTGTCAAAGAGACAACGACCCTAAGGGGAGCAATAACAACTCAAAGCCACCATAAGATCTTCAATGAACGGTGAGGAAACCCCACACCCAANGGTAGGTCGGAGTTGGCCCCTAAATAAAAGAGTAATCAAGTCCAATTTAATTTGGTCAGATAACATAGGAAGTTGCAATTCGGCTTGTGCACCCTAGTGCCATTTAGATTTTTTTTATTCATAGGAGAGATATAGTTTTTAGTTATACTCCTTAAAAATTGAAAAAAAAATGTGGCTGGGTATAATGCAATGCACTTGTCTATTTTTAGCTCGCCTTACAATTGGACTTTTCCTTCTCAGAACTTCTTGAGAAACATACACTGAATGGATTTAAAGCAAACTTGGCATGAATGATGCTTATGAGGTGTTAATCAAGTGATGTAACTTTGGTGCTATAATCTGTCGTCCAACATGGCCACCAGGGGCAAAACTCAGTTTAACATTGGACCATATGGGAAATGCCTTACAAAGATCTTCTCCTATAGAAACGCTGAATGGATTTAAACCAAACATGGCATGAATGAAGCTTATGAGCTGCTGAATAAAAGTTGTAACTTTGTTGTCGATCAGTCATCCAGCATGGCCGTCAGAAGGGGACTAAGTTTCAACATAGGACTCTTATGTCTTCATAGAATTGTATAGAAAATGTAAGGATCTTCTTCTTGAGAACCACTGAATGGATTTAAACTAAACGTGGCATGAATGATACTTGTATGGTGCCTTGGGGGAGGATCTCTCATCCAACATGGACATGAGCTCATGTGTATTTAGTTTCAACATTTGACCCTCGGTGAAATTCGTACAAGGACCTTTTTTCTAGAAAACACCCAAATGGATTTAAACCAAACATGGTATGAATGTAAGTTATGAGGTACTGAACGAGTGTCGTTACTTTTGTGCTTGTCTCATCAAACAGGCTACCAGCAGCGGACAAAGTTTTAACATTGGACCCTTTGGGAAATTCACACAAGGATCTTCGGAGATTGACTTCTGAATGGATTTACACCAAACATAGCATGATTGTTTCTTATAAGGTGCTGATCAAAATGGCAGGCAGTATTGAAAATACAGTGGAACTTTGATGGCTTGACCACACAAGGGACCCATCCATTTAAAACGTTTGAACCAGAGGGGTGTTCGAGCTATGGTAAGTCAAACTGTATAAAGGACAAGGTGCGATAAGGGGTTTATTTGGTTCAAGATTCCAGCAAATTTTAAGTTGCATCTTAAGATTTTCTTCCATGTTCGTTTCAAAGCTAAATTCCCATTAGTAGAAAAATACAAAAGTTGGAATCAATGACGTCACAATAGGTATAGTTCTGACGTACATGAAAAGGTTACTTTTGAGCATTTTCATTGAAAGATACCAAATTTGGCAGATATCCGAACAGTTTTCCTAACCGCAAATATCAAGCACATTAAAGAACCAATTAGATAATTTGCCAACTTATTTGTACAAATGAATTGAACCTCTCATACAAATATTTTTGTGGTTCTTGCATGTGCTCAATATTTTCTACACGGAAAAAGTAGTCAAAATTGGTCAAATTTGTCATTTTTCTAAAAAAATCTTCAATTTGTCTCTTCTTCTGCCCTCCAAAACCCAATAATCATACATCAATATTTGAGAAATGTTACTGTGTACTGACAAGCAAGACCCATAGAACATTTCAAGGAGAATATTCGGTGAATTCAACCAAATTTATTTTTCAGACCAAATAAGACCCTTACAACAAAGGATCCAAATAAAGGGTTGGAGACATCCATGGGGCTCCAATTATTGAAGTTTGAGCCATATTTGAACAAAGGATCCAAATAAAGGGTTGGAGACATCCGTGGTGCTCCAATTATTGAAGTTCGAGCCATCAAAGTTCAACTGTAATTAAATGTTTGACCTAATGGAATAAAAGTTTTCTTTGAAAATGAGACCCTTTAGAAGTTTATTTGACTAAATGCATTGGCTGTGGTCCAGGTGAGTGATTTAGGCTCTTGAGAGCCTCTTGTTTTTATTCTTCAAAACCATGAAAGTAATTTAAAAGTGCATAGCTACAGGCACAATCAAAATTTCAAGGATTACAGTTGTCAAATAAATCTTCTAAGGAGTTGTTGCCCTTTATTCATTTTTCAAAATTTTCAAAGAATTTTCACAAAAATCATAACAGCCTGTCAGACAGAAATGAATTGTAATACCTTGGTAGCTGTTTTTGCCTTTGAAATGGTTCCAAAATCAATGTAACACCTTCTTAAATCCTATTAAGGATTTTCAATCATTGAGTTCAAATAAAAATGAAATTCCTTATAGGAGTTACTTTACTATTGAATATTTATAAATGGTACCGGTAGATAGATAGTTAGATAGATAGATAGAAAAAACTTAATTTTGATTTGGCATATTATAAAACATACAAACATAACCTCTAAAGAGTTTTTTACTGAATGGTTCGTCTTGTATATCCAACAAAAAAGAACTACTTTTGAATGAAACATTTTACTCTGCTATGAATGTTCAGCATTTCTTTACTAGTATTTTACTAATTTAGTTATTTGTCCAAAAAGAAAAAAAACGAAGCGAAAAAACATAAATAAATTTATTTTAATCGTCAAAAGTTAATGTCATATACCTTTCTGTGGTGTTATTCACTATTTTGTCAAATATTGGTTTCAAATATTTAGAAAGTTGATAGAATAATAATATTGTGTACAGAAAGTCCTAAAGTATTAGAAATCTTTGTTCAATATCCCTGCTTCAACATTTTCATTAAAAAAAAGATGAGCTAAAATGCACAGTCTATAATTCTGGTGCTGTATTGAGAGAAATTACACAAGGGAGATAATTTGAGAAAGAATTTCATATAGATATATATAATTTATTATTGTTCAAAAAGCATGCAGATTTTGCAAAAAAAAAAAACAAAAAAAACAATAGTTTTTTTTTAGTAAAATTATCCCCTCAAATAGTCATTTTCCCTATCACTGTCCAAATTCTCCTAAAGATGTATAAAATGATATAACAAAGGGATTCCTGGGCAAAAATGCTTTTGTTTCTTCAAGTGAGGGAAGTCCAAAAATCTGACAGACATATAAAAGCATAGACAGTGAGCATCCATTTTGGAATTCATGAATTAATTAATAGCTCAGGGGAGACAAACTGGCAAAATTAAAAAAGCCTGATTCTAACTACTGAGCTGTTTCAGCTACTCAGTTTAAAGAGAAGCAATAAATTGCAGAGTAGCTACAGTAAAGTTTAATTAAACTGGACAAGGGAGATAATAATTAATAATGTAGCTGTATGGTAATAGAGGGACAATGCAACCTTATATGACTTATCAATTGTAGAATACCAGTATTTATGTATTGCTAAAGTTTCCAAGAAGTATTTTACTGACCATGGTCCTCTTAATTTTCATGACACATGTTTATATTTTTAAATGAAAGGTATAAAGAATGTCAAATTTTGAGGAAAAATAATATGTCAGGATTAATATACAACTAAATTTACAGATATGATGATACAAAGTTTTTTTGCTAAATTCCTGGATTTAGAGCAACAGTATCCATTTCAGTCAGTCTTGTAGAACTAAAACCCTTCACAACATTTAGAGAGAATGGTATTCTCCCTTCACATGTAAGATCTGTTGTACTGTACTCTTGAATATGAATAATTGTCATTTTTCTGTTGTGAGAGGGAGATATATTATTTCTGTCTGTAATTTGTTTAAAGTTTATCCAAAATTTCTTTTGCCACCATTTCTCTTGCATCTTTATCCAAATGTATCCAAAATTTACAGATTAATTAACCACAATACTTGGTTTTTCATATGATGTTATCTTTTGTTTGCTTTTGCCCTCACTTAGGGTCCTTTGTCTGTTAGTCATACATCAATACATTCATCAATTTTTTTCAATAATCTTCATAAGAACAGTTGGGATATAATGTACACAAAACTAGGCCTGCATCATGACATTGGGGGTATATAGTTAAAAATTGTGTTCTGTGAAACTAAAGACCAAACATTATAACTGCAGTGTTACTAAAACTTGAACATAGGGGAAAAATGCTTTCCTTTTTTGCAAATAACTCAAACCATTACCTACCTTCCTATCCTTTTCAAACCATGGTCGGCTTATAACCATTAAAGATATAAACACAAAATCTGATGGTGGAAAATTGAAGAAATTATGAAAAAAATCTGCTTATCTGTTATAGAGTTATTTTAAAACATTTTTTAAAATGTTTGATTTTTGTTACATTTCTTCTAATATATTGAAATGATAGAAGAAAGAAAATCTAATGACCAATATAGGAGTTATTGAACTTTTTTGTTGAATCTTCACATTTTTATTATATGTTTTGACATATATTTGTAAATCTATTTGAGAAAGAGGTTGAATTTGTATTGCAGAAATGTTCAGTTTATCAAGGACATCAATATCTATATATGTATGGCAATTTTGCATCTCATCAAAAATGGCCACCACCACAAAAACTAGTTTAACCTTGGCCCGTATGGGACAATCTTTTAAATATATATATATATATATATATATATATTTCAAGTTGATTTTAACTAAACATTTTGTAACCTGATGGTTATTTGAATTATTTCTCATTATGATTCAAAAAAAAAAATTAAAACTGAATTTATGGGCACCACTTCTCACATTTGATCAGACAATAATCGAGATTGCTAACCATTCTTATTTGCATTATTTTTTTAATATTTTTTCTAAATGCTCTGCCAGTATTTCAGGGTGATTGACATTTGCAACATAAAAATATTCAAAATTTATATATGTTTGGACTAGGCGTGACTACTCCTGCATCCAAAAGAATGCTTCAAAAATTGTTCATTGAGTTATGGCCCTTTATGACTTAAAGATATAAAGAAGAAGTTTGTTGATGCCTTTTATTCTGCATCTTGATCTGAAAGCAGTCTAATTCCAAATTGTTTCCTTCAAAAGCCATGCAGTTGTAAACATACTGTTTTTATCTGCAAAATGAGCCATTTTTTTACTGAGTTCTTTGCTCAATTTATATTCCCTTTAGAAACTAAATTAAGTATAGTGACACAACTTTTATCAAATACATGACAATTTGACAATACATAGTTCCACACATCTTGAGCAGAATGCTAGGCTCATATTTTGCTTAAAGATGTGCGGCCCTAAATTGCAACCTAAGTGACAGACACTGGCTAAAAAATGCTGGACCTAGCTCACTTCAACAAGTTTAGGTGAGATTGAAGGATTTGTCTTCTTTTAAAAAGCTAAAAACTCTAGTTTTTATTTTCTTGATACTATCCTTGTTCTAGCAACAGTTTATGTTTTGTGACCTGAGATATCTTTACTTTTTCTCATATTACATTACAAGATGTTGAACAACTCATCTATTTTCAGTTTATCAATAGCTCATTAAGGGAGTATGAGCCTCAGATTTCAGAAGCATTCTATATTCTCGGGTTTTATCCATTCGAACAGTGCTAAAATATTTTGCACATGGATCACATTTTCTTGGTCATAAGTCACTTTAAAATATATAAAATAGACTGTGTATAAAATTTAAACAACTTCCAATTATAATTTCATACATTTAAAGGCCTATAAATATCTTATGCAAATTGAATGAAAACTCTAGAGAGATCTATTTCCCGCCAAAATTTTGACGTCTTATATATATCTCGAAAATTCCTACATGGATTTTCAAATTTTTTGCTCAAGTTGTTCCATTAGATGTGCTCTTCAAGACAAGAGGTCAGAATTTTAATTCTAATTACAAAAGTTTTGAGACTCGTACTCCCTTAAGGTGGTTCAGGTGTCGAAAACTCAGTGCACCCATATTGCCCATCTGATGAAAATTTGAATTTATTATCAAAATGTTGTTAAAATGATTTTGAATAGTTTATTGATAATAGATAAAATGAAATAAGCAACAATTATGCTGCTGGCTAACAAAATATGTCACTTCTTGAAAAATTCTTACTCTATTAAGGGGAGATAATTCTAAAGAAAAATAGTAAGGGAAAAATCACCTTTTCAAGTCTTTATAAAAAAAATATGGTCTGTGACCCCTATTTTTTTTTTCACATTTTCAAAGAGATTTCTTTAACATTCTTTGCACTACATTTTTACCAAAATCTATCGTTTTATTCGTACAAAAATTTTTTAAAAATCATATTTACCCCTATTTAGACTATATATATATATATATATGTATTAAAAAGCTTGCTATTTTCGGCAGCTTCTCAGGGAAAAAAGAGTTTGTTGACCCATTGATTTTTTATAAAAATTTTGAAGTGGATGAAATAAACTTTCAATCAAAGAAAAATAAGAAAAAATCTATCGTTTTGTTTTTGTCACCTCAAGCTTGCATGCAGTACTTCCATATATTCCACACTCATACTATGAAACACAGTATCCATGTAATTAACTATGAGATCAAAATTATCTTGATGTGTAAAATTTCCTAACACCTGTGAAATGGATTTCAAAACTTAATTCGCATTTTTGTGTCTTTTTTAATGCAGTCATTTACTTTTCGAATTTTGATAATTTTTATTTGATCTAATACACGTATTTGTATAGCATTCAATTTTTTCACACATTTCAAATTATTCAGAGGAAATTTCTAAAAAGTAAATCAGTAGAAAAAATATGAAAATCTCAAGGTTTATTATGCATTTCCCAGATCCAAAATCAGACTAGTATGTAAAAAGTTATTCAAAAAATGAAATTCTGTCCCATTGCTATACAATGCAAGTTATTGTTGAAATACAATTTTGCCAACCAAAAAATTGATTTTGTGACGTCACTGATTGGATTTCGCGAACAAGCCTATATACAAAAAAGTCCAGGATTTCTACTTTAGCAGAGACATACAAAATTATAATTGAATGTTTCTGACTTTACAAGCTAGGTTATTTTTCAATACCAAAAAAAAAAGAAAAAAAATGTCAAAAAAAAAAGAAAGAACAAATATTTTTGTGTGCTATATCCCCAATGGAACAGAAAGAAATCTCAGTCCCACAGGTTCTCTATGATTTAATCACATTTTATAACATGTATTAAAAGAGATATATAGTTATCCATGTAGAATGAGAGGTGCTCCTCCGTCTATAAGAAAACGCGGGAAACTGAGTTATCTCCCATGAAAAATGTATGAAGGAATGGCGGGTCATCGAACACACAGTTCGCTCTGCCTTATTGAATTCTTTTATTTTTAGTAAGTTTCCATGCTTTAGCAAACGAACATATGAATTTATGCATCTGTTTCCGATAAAAGAGACGGTTGTCGTTCCTTCTGTATTTTTTATGTGACCTTATTTTTCCAGAAAAACAACAACGACACGTGGTTTATGGGCTCAGTTGATTCAAAGATGAAAGGACGTCTTCTCCTAGAAGATGGGTGTGAATACGAAGGGATTCACTTTGGAGCTAATGTTAGCGTCCCAGGAGAAGTTGGTAAATACACATTAATGTAACGATAGTACTGAACTGAACAACTTCTGCGTTGTCCCTGTTAAAAATGTTAGTCATGAGTGCAGAAACTGTACATAGTACACAGACCTATAATACATGGGCCTTTGAACTAGAAAAGCAGTTGAAGGAAGGGTTTGCAAAGCTTCCATAATGTTTAAGTTGCTATGCATTCTCATATATCCCCTGCAACTTGCAGAGCAAAGACATAAATTATCCCTTTTGTGATTTGAAGCCAGAGATTTTTTAACTTGTAAGTGGAAGGCGCAGAGTTGTTAAAATGACAAGAAAAAATCTCTTGAGGCTTCAAGCCTATTAACAGCTCTAAAAGATGATCTTCGTGCTTCCAAGAAAATATATTGCACAAGTTTCTTTCAAAATCGTATACATTGTGTATTTAAGTTATATTTCTTCAATTTCTTGAGTTGAATGTGGTGTTGTTACTAAGTATATTAAATTGAAAACAATATGCATGTTTATCAAATTAATAGTTTTTTTTTATATTGCGTCTCGGATCGAACGAGCTTGCCGAGCAGTAACTTGTCAAAGATGAAAATAACATTTGTTTACCTGTGATATGTGTATTGCATATATTCATAGCAATGAAATGGACATACATACAAAATCACACAATTAGATTAGATTAGATAATTTAACTTAATACATGCAGACATATGCAGCAGTTCTTTGGATGACAACGAAGTTTTTCCACGTGTAGATTTTCAGGGCTTTTGAATATCTGCACCATCATAGCTTTGATTTTGATATTGTGTAAAAAAGGAAGAACATTACTTTTGAATGTCGGACAAGAGAATCCATTGTTTTTGTGGTGGAAGATTT